>CM053034.1:178123328-178373328 GCA_028564925.1 Lithobates sylvaticus | reverse complement strand
CTGTTATATCTCCTGCGGGTTCCGATTTAAAAAAAAGAGAAGAAACTGAATTCTCCAGGTTGGTACCACTAACAATCAGCAATTATCTTAAGATGTGAGTATTTTAGTTCAGATGTCAACTTCACATTAACAAACTTGGACAGTTGGCCATGGGACAGCCATCATCTTTTGTAGTCCAACAAGTCAAAGCTGAACTCCAGGCTAAACAAATATTGAGTGACAAGAAGAGCCATGGGTATTTTTTCTTGAATTTTGGTTTTATGTGTGTATTTTCTCCAGATCTTTGCAGTAATCCAGGGTGAGGCAACTCCTGTATAGGAGTTTACTGTAATAAAGACCACTCACTGCTGCTCCCGCTCCTTGTGCAGGTGACTAGTCTTGTCTCCGCCCCTTCATGTTTTCTACAGGCAGCCTGTGGTGGGTGGAGCTTCTGGGTCCCTCCCACAGCTCTGCAAAGAGTATGCACTATACAGCACAATGATGTCACTGCTACTTTTACAAGGCAATAGGGTTTTCAAAAGCATTTGGTGCACACAGTGCATTTATATCCTTTGACTATTGACGAATGTATATAAAATAATTAATGCCTGGAGTTCAGCTTTATGTTAAGTACAAACAATACAACAAATACAACATGACAACAAAGTTTTATAAAGTTAATATACCTCCGGAGTTACAACAGGTGTTACAACAGGCTCTGGGGTTTCCCCATCATCATGCTAGCCAAAGTCAAGGAAGAATGAAGAAAAAGTGACAAAAAATCTGTTAGTACAATGTGTTGATAAAATATTTGTGAATGGTTAGATGATACACATATCAGTCACCAGGGATGTCTTGGCACATCCCTATGTACTCCATGCCTGGATGCAATGACTTCAGTGGTATTCAACCCTTTTACTCCTTAAGACCTCAAGTACCCGCAAAGGGAATTAAAAAGAGAACTCCAGTAAAAAAAAATAAAAAAAAGTAATAACAGTGGATAAATTCTTTAGGTTGGGAATTGAGACTTAAAGTGGCGTTTCGGGAAAAAAATAAAAATAAAAATAAAATTTAAAGCCAGCAGCTACACATACTGCAGCTGCTGGTTTTTAATAACTGGACACTTACCTGTCCTGCAGTCCCTCGATGTCGGCACCGCAGCTGTCATCAGCTGTCGGGTGCTGCCGCCGACATTGCGGGTAAGGTAACCCGGCAGTGTAGCCTTTCGGCTTCACGCCGGGAACCCTACTGTGCATACGCGAGGCCCCGCTCCTCTCTATTAGCCCGACGTCAGGAGGAGGAGGAGGGTGGCCCGCTGTGACGTCACGCCCGTGGCCGGACTCCCAGAAGTGGGAAAGGACACCTGTCAAAGGCAGGTATCCTGTCCCCCCTCCCCCCTGAAAGGTGCCAATTGTGACATCGGAGGGTGGGGGGATCCGATGAGCGGAAGTTCCACTTTAGGGTGGAGCTCCGCTTTAAGTTTTAGGGCTGTAGGAGAGCAGGAAGCACAACTCTGAGGAAGGGGGTGCACCTTATGGCATCTGACTTGCATGTGGTTTTATACAGCACTTTTGTGAGCAGGCCTGGACTGGGACAAACAATAAGCTTGGGCATTTTAGACTGAGCAGCCCATTTTTTTTTTTTTAAACCAAATTACAATAATAATAAACAAGAAAAATAAAGATAGTATCTGGCTATGCCCATAGTGAATCCTAAGTGACTTATCTTTATTCCTCCTCTAATGGGTAGTCTAATCTACCAGCCTACTGTCCTTTCCTGAGCGCTGGCATTCTCTACTGAGCGTGGCAAGAAGTGACCCTGCAGTGGGAGGATTACTAGAGCAGAGTATGTTCCTGCCTGTGTCACAGTCCCTCCCTGGAGGCCCGCACAAGACCCAATATGGAAGTCAATGACGTCATTTCTGTCCACATTCCACGCTGGTTTTGCTTCCTGGTGGCCACAGGACGCTCAGAGAGCCTGCAATTGGATGGTGCATCCCCACGGACAGCGCTAAATCTGATGGACTGACTGGGGTACAACCCCCCTACCCACCACTTTACTGAGCTTGACACTCACTTCCACTGTGTTTAACTTATGAATTGTTAAAGCTCTGCCCTGAGCTGGCGCTTCCTTCTCTCCTCCCTTCTTGTTTCTCACACAGAGCTGGCTAACTAAGGATAGCTGCCGCTGTTATCTACTTTTTTCTCCATGATCAGTAATTTTTGAACTGAACATTAGATACCTAATGTATATACTTCATGAACTGTTTATCACTATGGAACTTCCTTTATGTTTATTCAGCTACTGACTTTGTGCCAGAATTACTGTCTTTTTTCCAATATGGAAGTAGAAAACAGAATCTGGCTACATGCATCGTGTAACAGATTTTGTTTTCGGTCTTCCTTTGTCGACTTTTACAGGCAGCTACCACTGAGCCTCGGCATCATGTTCCGTGGTGAGGCCGAAAAGAGCCCTGCTCGGTTGGTGTCAGTCCCTAGAGGCCTACATCGCATGTGGCCAACACGCGGATGAGAGCCAGGTGAATGATATATGCAATATAACTGCATATTTCATGTTGCGCTTCTCACCCTCTGGAGCTCTCTGTCACATTGCTACCTCTTTAGGAATGCAGCCCTCGTCCACCAAGCAAATGCCTGGTGTGTCCTATGGCCACTGGGTGTTTGCGTCTTCCCCTTTGTTGTTTTTTGGAGAACAGGAAGCCTGCCTGTGCCAATATCTGCATTTGGTGTATTGCTGATACAATCCAGGCATTGCATATAATGCAAATTGATCCAAGGCATACATTTGATTCCAGGTATGAATGCAGCTACTGGAAACTATGAATTTAAAAATCTAGTGATCAGGACCCAACAATGAATACGTCTCCTGGTGAAATTATCTGGTGTTTCCTTTTAATTCAAGAGTCTACAATTCTTTGTCAACTTGTAGGACTCCAAAGTTGCACCTACTTTGGTGCAACATGCATTGTATAACATTTACAACTTTCATGCAACTTCTGAGGGTTAACATTGCAGTATGTGGCCCTCAAGTTGCATGAAAGTCGGATCAAAGTAGTGTGTGAACTACTTTGAAGTTGCTGTAACTTTAAGTCACGCATATATGAATGGTTATCATTGGAAAACATGGGGAACGACTTGTCATGAGACTCCGATGTCCAAAGTTGCATGACAAGTCACACAAAAGTGTAAATGGAGCCTAGAACAAAATGCAACAGTATAACTTGGACTCTACTTAAGTTCAACTGAATAGTAAGGATGCCGACTACAGTTGGTCCTCTTGTGTTATAGTTAACAATAAAGAATTATGGACTCTTAAGATGAAGGTTTGGCACGCCATTAGATTTCACTTGGGTTTCTCAACTGAGCAGACCAAACCCCCCCCCCCCCCCCACATTGTTGTGAAGCTGCCAAGGTCATTCTATCAACTCTCACTGCCAACTTTCATTTGATGGTGTAAGACAGGAGGCCAGTACCTCACATCTACTTTTTCTTGGACCATCTGGTTCACCAATAGCCCTGACGTGCCTTGGAGCAGAAGTTATGTTGGAAAATTGTGTGGAATAGTACATTGTATTGATATTTGTTGTACTCTACCAATAATTTAACATAGTCAAACATTTTAGGCTGCAGAAAGGCTGACGGCAGTGTCCATAAATGGAATTACTGGATAGGATGTCTACTGTGTGTGGCCTTAAATCTCTCCTCTTAATCCATGCCACATATTTGATAAACCCATGACCCTAGAATATATACCGTAATATTCCAGAAGGGAAAACGTTAAATGCATAGATGCTTGAGGTCAAGAGTAAAAGGATTGCAATAATACCACATATCTATTAGCTACATTCTTATTAATAATAATGAAGACATGGTAACATGCTGCTAGTGTCACACAACCAACATAAAATACGACTCGCCATTTCCCAACACACATACAAACATAATGGTGAGCAAACCGGGGTAATTGAAAATTCACATGAATATACATATGCAACATTTTTGCAATTTTGTTGCTCATTTTCATACAAAATCGCAATTGCCCCGCTTCCTGATTTGTGTTATTTTCTGCAACACCGAAATATTCAAGCAAATCAATAATTTGATAAACCGTTAAAGAAAATGACTTTAGGTTATCATTTCAGTCCTGTATGGAAGGTTTTGCAGACTCTGATGCCCAGATTAAAGCAAGTCTGTGCTTTTAATAATGCAGGGCAAAGCAACAGGTGCATCTTGAAATCAATCTAGCCAGGCTTTAGACATTAAGTATTTATATATTTATATATGCAGCAACTGAGCTGTAATTGGTTGAGCAGCGAAGAGTTTTTGGCTGGAGTTTGGCTTTAAAACAAGCCCTCACTGACGTAAGTAGCTGCAGCCACTAGGGAGAAAATCATCTTCACAATTCACAGCAAGTGACTGACTAGTCAAGTCCTTTTCTCAGCAGCTTAGCTCCTCTGCTTCCTGTCTACCAAGCTCCTGGGTCGGTTTACATTGGAGATTAGAAGGCTAATGCAGAGACACTACTGGGAGGAAGAGCATAATGAGTGCATTACTGAATCACAATTGGAGGGAGGAGCTGCTGTGAGAATGCCTTGAATGATTTCAGTGCATCCGAGGATGAATTTCTCCACATTGCCTGCAGCTACAGAGGTCATAAATGTTCATAGCCTTGCCACATGTTCACTTTAATGCCCCCTCTTCATCACAGGCACCTTTTCTTCTCCCCTTGTGGATTAAGACAATGGAAGAATTGAATAGAAAATACCCGGTACTTCTGGGTATGGAGGAACACAAGATCCACTTATCTTCCTGTAGTAATAGCCCAACATTGTTACATAGGGGGCCAGAACAAAGTCCTCAGACAAGTGCATACTCTGATAGAGTGACTGATTTTCTCTTTCCCAGAAGCCAAACAGAACAACGTGAATGTAAAGAAAAAAAAGGTGAGTACTGCTGGGGAGGGGAGCATTAAAATTAACATGTTGCTTTGCCTCACATTGGCAAAGCACAGGTTCACACTTGAATCTGCCTGTGCTGGATGCTTTTATGAAAGAGGACCTGTCTAGGAGAACCGCACTCGTGAATACGGACTGCTGTGTCATCCAGGACTAGATCCGCAGCCAACACAAATTTTAAAAAGGTAAAACATGGGGGATGTCATTATTGGCCTCTCCTGTTTAACATGCTAGTTGCTTTTCTGTCTTGCTGACCTTCTGAGCTTTAACACAGAGTCACTGACCCAGGACAAGTATGAAGAAAAAGGATTTTTTTCGTTTTCTCCAAACCTCCCAATCTTCAAATCTGTTGTGGATCATTTACTCAGAACATGTTGAAGCCTGGATGTCAGCATAACAACCAGGCAACTAGCATTACACCAATGGGGAGGCTCAATAAAATGGAGATTTGCATATAATAATAACAGCAACCAGGGTGTCTATATTTTTTGTCCATTTTAACATTCAGTTTTCAATAAGGATAACCTCTGCTCATGCCATTTCTCATAATGTGCTTCGTATTAATTGCTCGAGTCTATGACAGGTTCACTTTAAATAAAACATTACTCTGAAATTCACATTCCTACAGCACGCCATTGCACATTGGTTTTCCTTCTCTAAATAATGCGTTTCTTCAAAGTTGACTGTACCTTTTCCACCGTTCCACTCTGTAAATCTTCCAAACTGGTGGAGAGTGTTCTGGGATGGCTTCTGTGTCATAAAAAATAAAAGTTTAAAAGGTCACTTATTATAGGCTTCCAAGAGAAGAAGATCATCAACTTCACACGCCCACTGGCCATGGTATAAAATACCAGAATTTTTTCTCACCTAGTTCTGTGTTCTGAGTAATCTTCTTGTGGTGAACTACAATTCTCTGGAGGGCCTGGTGTACTAATACTACAAATAAATATTTCAGGTATTAGTTTCCAGTGAAATTAATAGGCAGGTTTATAACAGTCTACAGTGATCTGGCTATGGTCCGGTGATAAAACACTGAAGAAGTCAACGTCAGAAGTCAAATGAAATGTTGGAGAAGCCGTTCCTTACATATAGGCCTAGGGTTCCTCCAGAGGTTACTAGGGGTTCCTTGGATTACAAGATATAACCACTGATACCAATTATCTTTTCAGATATTTGTAAATGATGCACTCTTTCCACTGACCCCCGTTAATGGGACCCTTTTCCACCAACCACCAATCTAAAGGGGCTTTTCTCAACCAAATCACCAATGTAACAGACCACTTCACTGACCACCAATGTGAAGGAACACTACAATTTTCTCTTAAGCGTTCACCCATGCTAAATAGGTTGAAAAAGGTTGGCTCATAGGGTAAAGGCTTTAAAAGGAAACGTACGACCAAAGCTTTTTTGGCTCTACTTCTCCTATGGATCACAGGAGTGTAGTTCATTCTGCATTTCTTGTGACCTCCTTTCAGTTGACAGAGGAATAAAGCTCGCTGTAGGCTGACGTCATTCAGCTGGTTCAGGCTCTGGAAAGATCCTGACTTTACAGTCGGGATCCACCCAGATGCCTGGACCGCCAGTTGGCTCAGTCTCTCAGCGAGTCGCTGAGAGATTGAGCCAACTGACCTTGCCCCCTCCACAGCCCAGAGCTCCAGCGAGCGCTGAAGGGGCAGAGCAGAGAGCCGGTGACTGACAGCCACCGAATCTCTACTCAGTCAATACAGAGTGATCAGAGGTCTTTGATTGCTCAGTTCTCAGTCTTAGAAGCACCAGGGGACAAATGCAGCATCAGTGCGATAATAAAAAAAAAAAAGATAAGGATATAGATAAATTAATAATAAAAAAAAATGTATTTAGTTATTTTTTTAATGCATTTGTTTTTCTTAAACTCTTTTTGAAGATGTTCTTCAAGAAATGTATTTAAAACAAAGAAAAAAAAAGTTAAAAATATATTGTAGCTTACCAGCTTCCCAGGTGTGGCTGCATTTATTTTTTCAGGCTTTTTTTTTTTTGTCCCGTTTATCCCACCCGTAACAACAGTTTTTGTTCAGAACTGCTTTTCTGCCCATATAAAATCTATGAAAATACCAAGCAGGTCAACTGCTGGTAAAATGCACCTGCAATCAATTCTGAATGATCTCCGAAACATCTCTGATGCTACGTTTGCACATTGGCACTACTAGCCCTTGGTATCCCAATGTCCCATGGTGACAACACTCACTGTATTTTATCTACAGAGGAGTAGTGTTGTCACCCCAAGAGAGAACGTGTGTTGGGACTACATTGACCATCTTAATTTGAGTTCCAATCAGATATTTGGAGAACAATAGCAGCAAGACTTTATGTCAATCTTCATACATAAAGACTAGTATTGCATATATGAATTATAGCATGAAGAATGAAATGGTGCATATTACTTGGTGATAAATGCAAAACACATTATGGTTAGGAATCTGACAGTCAGTAGACAAATTACGCAACACACAGGCTCAAAACTGGGTGTAATTAACTCCAGATCCAGCTGGGAATGCATTTCTAAAGTTACTCAGAAGCATAAAATGATGATGTAAAGCCAAATTAATTACACAACAGGGTTAAATGAGTAAAACCTTTGTTTTCCAGGGAAATTGTGATTGCAGTTATTGCACTGTGCACACGGAGTATTGCCCAACTAGACATATCATGCCTCAAGATCATACCCAGAAATCTACTGTATGTAATCATTCCATGATCAAATGATCAACTTCTGTTGGTAGGTGAATGCCACACACTGATAGAAATTTGGCTGATCTCTGCTCAATTTGAAAAATTTTGATCAGTGTATGATCTGCCTCTGCTAAAAACCCCAGGAACTTCTGGAGGAAGTTCAGGGGGTCCAAAGAACCCTGCATGAGAAAAGCCGCTATAAACAGTACTGTTAACAGATTCCAAGAGTGATATGATTTTACTTATGTGTCTTTAATTTGAATTTACAATTCTCAAGCCGAGACTCTAAAGTGAACATTTGTACAAACATTTAAACAAAAAATTCTCAGTACATTCAATGACTTGATAAAGGTTTACCACTTGACCTACGGAAGGATTTACCCCCTTCATGACCAGGGCATTTTTTTCTATTCAGCACTGCAATTTAATTTGTAATTGCTTGGTCATGCAACTCCGTACCCAAATTAAAATTTATATATATTTTTTTTCTCACACAAATCATGATTTATTTTGGTGGCATTTGATTACCACTGGGTTTTTTCCATTTTTTATATTATATAAACCAAAAAAAAAACCAAAACTTTTACTAAAAAACTACTGTATTTATCGGCGTATAACACGCGCCTTAACTTTAAGAGGGAGAAAAAAAACAAAAACTTTCCACAGATCCCTGAGCCCCCTGCATTGTACACAGACCCCCTGCATGACACACTGAGCCCCCTGCATGGTACACTGAGCCCCCTGCATGACACAGGCCCCTTTCATTATAAAGCCCCCCTCCTCCTCTGCACTCCCAGGAGACCCCCAGTCTCCTGGGACGGCATTGCCAGCATGCTCTGGATCGGCGCTATTGAATACCTGCATTGCGCCATCGCTGTCGGCCCCTTCTCGTGCACCACTCCTCCTGTGTCACCTGTGGATCTTTTGAACACCTCCATTGGCGCCATGGACCCGGTCATGTGACATATCTCTGCTCTGAATCATTGATGGTCACATAACCGCTCTCCTCCTCCAATCACAAGCTACACTCGAGGAAGGGGGCGGAGCGGGAGGAGGAGAGCGTTGGTGGAGGGGCTTGATTTGCCATACAATGGCATGGGGGAGCGGTCTGCGGAAGGCGGCCGGCAGTAATGTTATCTGGAGTTGTCCTGGCAGCGCTGTCCCACGGCCAGGAGAGGCGGACGGACCGGACGGACCACCCGAACCACGGCCCCCCGTTGGTGAAAAAAAAAAAAAAGATAATCGGCGTATAACACACAGTTTACCCTCTGTTTTCAGGGTAAAAAAAGTGCGTGTTATACGCCGATAAATACGGTATACATTTTCTACTGTGTTATAAAACCTATCCAAATTTCTCTATAAATTTAGGCCAAAATATATTCTGCTACATGTCTTTGGTAAAAGCCAATCTGCGATTTTAGAGACACTACACTAGGAATGGTGGTGATCAGCAACTTACAGTGTGACTGTGAAAGTGTGGCAGACAATCTGGCGCTTACTGACACTGGGGAGACACTGACGTTACAAGTGACAATGCAGTGATCGGTGATCAATCAGCAAGCAGTTAAAATTGTTAGCTTTTAAAATTTGCTTTTGGAGTAAATGGACTTTCCCGAACAAAAACCACACACACTAAGAAATTTGTTCAGTCGAGAATTTTTTTTTTCATCCTTGAATATTGTCATCAGTGGGTAGAAATTGAATGTCAGTATGGACACCATTAGAACATTTACATGGCTACATGGCCTGCTCCACTTTCCATTGGAAGGGTTCATGTATCCAACCCCCCATTGACATACAGTGGAACCTTGGATTACGAGCATAATCCCTTCCAGGAGAATGCTTGTAATCCAAAGCAATTTTCCTCATAGAAGTCAATGGAAACAAAGATAATTTGTTCCGCATTGACTTCTATTGCATGCAATACTGAGGTGGGGGGCACCAGAGAGCATCGGAAATACTTGGGGACAGCTCGGCTGAACTAGCAAAGGCTCGGAAACACTCAGAAACACTCAGAACGGAGTATTTGTGAATGGCTCTGAACCGGTCTGAGTGTCACCGGCGCCCCCGCACCTCTGGCCAAATGCGGTACTGCACACCCCATTATCTTGAATTCTGCTCGTTTTGCGAGACAACACTCGTAAACTTTGCGAGACAACGCTCATCTTTCAAAGCGCTCGTTAACCGCGTTATACAGTGGAATCTTGGTTAACGAGTAATTCACTGTATTAGAAGTTCTTACCCATTTTCCAGGATGTTGTGTGGAGGGGATGATGGGGCGGATGGGGCGGTTGGCGAAGACAAGGTGGAAGATCCCTATATTAAGGAAACAGAAGGAGATGGTCAGGACAGACTGCTACAGAAAACCACAGGTGGTTGGCATCTCTGCCTTACAGGTTACATTCAAATTAGGATCAGACTAGAATAATGTGTGCCTGCTCAAAAGTATCTATGGTCACAATTTAAAATCATATATTTCCACATTGTACTTCTATTCTTTCCAGCCTACTCCTAATATGAACAATCTTGAAGTCTGCAAACGTATTTTGTGATGATCCGCATATATTTACTTCCTGACATTTTGCGCCACGTAGTCACTATGCCTGGTGAGTAGGTTGTGCTGCGTCACAAAGCCTGCCTTCTGAACTAGAGGGGCTGAGGGGAGGAGTTTCAGGAGGCGGGGTCAGTACAGGAATGACTGCTTGCAGGCAGCAAGGTACCATGGGATATGTAGTCCGTAGAAATAGAAAAAGCAGAGGAGAAGCTGCAAAGCGGGCAGCAGATAGGGAGAACCCACAACATAAAAAGGAAGCTTTTATTGGATTGTTAAAAAGAACATATGTTTGTATTGTTATTACAATGCTTATCTTATTAAATGAACGTGTATGCTGTGACTATAGAAGTTCTTTAAAGTTTAGTCGTCACAAACCTGGGCGATACAGACTAATGCCCCGTACACACGGTCGGAAAATCCGACCACAAAATCCATCAAATTTTTTCCCGACGGATTTAGTCCGACACTGGTGTTGCATACACACGGTCGGACAAAGTTGTCGGAAAATCCGATCATTCTGAACGTGGTGACGTTTGTTGCCTACGACGGGACTACGTAGAGGCTAGTAGCCAATAGCTTTGTACTTGTAATGTGATCTGAGCATGCGTAGCACTTTGTCCGTCGGACTAGGCTACACACGATCGGAATTGGTGTGATCGGACTTTGTTGTCGGAAAATTTGAGAACCAGGAGATAGAACTTTATCCGTCAGAAAATCCAATGGAAAATGTCCGATGGTGCCTACACACAGTCGGAATTTCCGACAACATTGTCCGATAGGACAGATTCCATCGGAAAATCCGACCGTGTGTATGAGGTTTAAGAATATGATGAAAAGGCACATCTTCAATGGAAAAAAATCAGCAGACATTGACAGCTGAAGTTCTGTGTTCTGTACTTACCCTTTCAACTCCTAAACCTCCCTGTTGGTCTCAGGAAGAGAAGAGTAGAGATCTGCATGCAACTTCAGCAGCTCTATTGATTGACATTTGTTTTTCACTTTGGGTAACACACACTATATTGCCAAAAGTATTTGTGGACATCCTTCCCAGAAGAGTTATATGTGTTATAGTGGCAAAGCGTGAGCCAACTCAATATTGAACCCTACGGACTAAGACTGGGATGTCAAAGTTCATGTGCGTCTAAAGGCAGGTGTCCCAATACTTTTGGTACTATAGTATATATGAAAAGAAAATGAAAAAGTGCCCCCACCATACTTGCCTCCGTGGGTGATGAGCTGTCAGTGCCCATGCAGCATTCCAGGGATCCAAAATACTTCTTTGTGCAGCGCTTCCAGGACAGATCAGAGAGATTCTGTTTGGTCGTGCTGGCAAAGAGAATTACTTGAATCAGTCCTGGAAGCTTTGCACAGAAAAAAGGAAGAATGGCAGGGATTTCAAATCCCCAGACCGCTGTACCTGCTTCATGGGCATTGACAGCTGATCACCCATGGAGGTAAGCACAGCACGGACCGAGGGGGTGTACAAAGTTAGGTGAACTTACACTTAAGGGACAAGAGGTCAGTGGTGACAACCTGTATAAATCTTCAGGGATCTCATCAGAACTTATATTAATAGGTTTTTCAAAATCGGAGGTCAAAGCCGAGTCCCATTATAAGCATTGTGCCCACCACAAACGAAATCAATTAATATATACAAGCCCGCGGCGCTTAAAATTTCCTAACGAAAACAGCGCATGCAGCTAGACACCCATTAGAGATCCCACGGCACAAGATTCAATTATACTACCTCTGATTTTAGGAGCTCTGTCGTCTGATTGTTCTTTGGCATCAGTTTCTTCATTGTCGATTCCACCTCATCCTCGCTGCTGGCAGAAAGAATTCTCTCCGAAGAGCCTGGAATACATTGTTAACCGGATTAGACTTGAAAACAAAAACTATAAAACTTTGATCAGAACCGTGTGCTGACGTCTTTTGCTGGATTAATGTGGTTTCTGTTTTGCATCTAGAAGATTGGGTAGAATTAAAGGGAGAGGACCTCCCGTTCTTAAAGCGTATATATTTGTAATTATTTTAACATTTGATGTGACATTTTCAGATTTTCTTTTCTTGCTGTTCCATATTTTGATTAGTTTGAATCCCATACAGATTTGAAAATTCTCTCTTTAGCAGTTGTCTAGGGAGATAATCTGTGTTAACCTTAAAGGAGAAGTGACAAAACACACATACTAGACTCACCTCCAGGCTGCAGCTGTCTCACATCAGCTCTTAGACCGGGAAACGAGTCACCACATGAGAGCCGATTGCTCAGTTCTCAGTCTGCTCAAAAAGGAGACCAGTGACTGTCAGTCACCCCTCTTCCGTCCTCTGTTTCAGCACTCACTGGAGCATCTGGCTGGGGAGAAGGTGGGAGCAGCAGCCTCCAGCTTTTATAGATTAGAAGGCAACACCTGGGCAAATTCCCTAAGGGGGTGAGTACTCAGCACTCTGGCTTACGGGGTATTCCTAACACCCAACAACAGTATAGGAGGAAATTAGAAAGCCAGCAACTCATACATCTGAATATACTGATTTTATTAATGCACGTGGAGCAACGCTGTATCCTGGCCTAGGCCGACAAGGCCCAGGCCTAGGGCAGCACAGAAAGAGTCCCAGCCAGTCTTATTGGGCGGACTGGGCTGAGAGGCGAATTAGTCTAGTACCCCCATAAAGCGGCCGTACTGCTTCCGGTATGCGGGCAGCCGGCATTCCGCAATTGTCCTCTCATCCTGTACCACAAACCTTCCTCACTGTACTACATGTTTTCTGCTGCACCATTGGCACAGTTATATCTTCTTAGTCCTCTTCATAAAATTATCAGAAATTTGTGCTTAAAGTAGAACTATAGGCAACACTTTTGTTTCTTCCATTTTGGATAGAATAAGGGTGGGTTATAACCCCTGTTAGTTTATTTTTTTACCTTCCCTGTCCCATTGCAGAGATTTCCCTTCACTTCCTGCCCCATAGCCAAACAGGAAGCGAGAGGAAATCTATGCAAATTAAGGGAATCCATTGCCCCCCCGCCCCCCTGGCCCTAAAAACTAGTGTCCCCACTCAGGGGCAGGTCTTAAACAGCAAGGGGTGTAGCCTTGACAGGAAGGGGTGGGTCATATTTAAATTTGAGAATCTGCATGGGCACTTACAGCTCAATACCCATGGAGGAAAGTACAGCATTTGTTCACTTAAATTTGTACACTTTAAGTACTTTGTGTCAGTGACCCAGAACAAGCATCCTATAGAAGAAGAAGTGACCAAAAAAGGGTCAGAGAATTCCTTATGTCATCCCGGTCAGCAACTCTGAAAGCATTGAATGAAGAATATAAATTAATGATTATAAAAAAAAAAAAATTAAAAATCTGTTTTATTTTTATTTTTTATTTAAAAATTGTTTTTTTTATGATTTTTATCAAATTTTAATAAAATGCATTTGGAGCTAAAATCCATCTAAAGATAGTTTTCTATTTAAGATGCATTGGTAAATTTAATTTAAATTTATTCAGCATGAAATGGAGCTTAGTTATGTAGCATGAGGCTGTATATTCTGCAGTATTTACATTTTTTGTAAACTTATTCAATCGATCCAAGCTCTGCAAGCTGAGAGATAACATGCACTGCATTGATGCATTCACACAATTTCACAGTAATCATGAGACAAAACAAAGTTCAGGAATATTCCTTTATTCCATTGTTTTGTAAAAATCTATGTACACTACAAACTGTATGATCGGTTCTGATATCGCCATTTTACTAACCTGACAGCTGCTTATTCTACATAGGAAACCTTCATTTTGTTTGCACATAAAGATTCTAACTACCAGCAAGAATAAGTCCTTACATTTAAAGAGCACCTGTCATTTCAGATCCATTATGGCAGCGCCTGTTAGCGGGCATCCACTCACCTGTTGCCGCCACGTCCCTCACCTTGTTGTGTCACTGCCACATCCCCAGCCGTCCCATAAAAGTGAATGGGACTGTCGGTGAGTCAACAGCAGGTCAGAGGAGGACCCGCTGTGGGACAGAGATGACAATTACTCTTTAAAAATTATGATTTAAATCAACTTGATTTAAATCAAATCCACCCTGATTGAAACCAAATCATTAATGCGACAGCCCGGGAACAAGAAGTCTGAAAAGTAAAGTTCTGCAATGGCGGCCACCTTGATTCTTACATTACAGAATCCATTTAATGGGAAGTGGACATTAGAAGAATCTCCCACACTACTACTGGCAGAACAATGTAGGGACCACCGAGCAGCCTGGGTCCTTTTTTCAATTTTTTGCATATGGTCTACATCTGCCACTCCTTTACATATGGATGGATGGGGAACACAATAGGTTGCTATTTCAACACTCCAACTAGAATTGCTATATATATATATATATATATATATATATATATATATATATATATATATATATATATATATAAATACCATCGCTGGCTCCTAGGTGTTTTCCATCTTCCTTGTTAAGCCCTGTGTTTCTCCATATTGATTTTCTCAGATGTATCCCTGCAAATATTCCAGACCTCTAACCGAGTGCTTGCTCCAGTCCATGCCATTCTGTCCGATGTCCCCCCCGCTGCGGTAACCATTCACCGTGTCCCCTCAGCTCCCGAGCTGGACATCTACTGCCGCTATCACGACATCAACGGTTGGCGACTCAGCCCAGGTACTTGGTGAGTATGGGGTCTCTGTTTTGTTGACCCCGTTTGCCATATACTATCTTCCCTCTTGTCCTTATTATTCCCAACACCAACATACACCCATTCATTTACTATCTTTTGTTTCAGACCAAACAATTACGCATCTGCCCCTGAAGAGCGAGCACAGACTCGCGAAACGCGTAGGGAACCATCGATGCTCTTTATATACTTACATGGCTGGAAATTTCCCGTTGGGGCACTACGAATGCTCCTTATATGTTGATATTTGTTGGGTATCTCTGTTGTGTGGATTTTGGCTCACATATTGTTTTCATCATATATGTACAACTTTTCACTTCGTATTATGTAAATGTATCAACTGACTCAGCTATTCGCGATGAATTCTGCTACTCTATGGATATATATGAAATGTAATGTATTGTTATTTTTTACTTGTACTTCTGCTGCTGACTTGGCTATTATGCCTGGTAACGCACATTTATTGCTGTTCCCAATCGTTCATACAGCAGTATGTTATTAATAAATTGACTTTATCACATTTCTTTGTGAACTGGTGCCTATATCTCTCCCACCTCACTCAAAGTCCCATGGCCAATTTTTCTCTTTCTTTTTTCAATTATGTCCAGAATCTGAGGGGTCCTGTGATACAAAATATTGACCCAGCTTTCTATTGTGAAAAGGCACCCAAAGCGTCCCTGGGTTTAAAAAAGACTTGATTGCTGTGACATGGCATTGTATAAACAGGGCCATTTTACACCCGGTCACTGTTTGATATGGCTTGGTTTACTTAAAGCCACATTACACCCCACCCCTCTGTGACATGGCTTTATTGTTTTATGTTTCTTTTTTCTAAATAATTTTATTACTAAACATCGACAATTACAACAATGTTTGACAAATGATAGTTTTACAATTTTTTAGAGCAGTTATTGTGTACTTGCAGTCTGCTGCCATATAAGTTAGTAGGCCTCAAAGCTTCACTACAGAAGCGGTCTTCAACTAATTCCAAGCACACTTTGGAAGCTGTAAATACAGCTGTATCTAAAGCCCCATACACACGGTCGGATTTTCCGATGGAAAATGTCCTATCGGACAATGTTGTCGGAAATTCCGACCGTGTGTAGGCTCCATCTGACTTTTTCCGTCGGATTTTCCGACGGACAAAGTTTTATCTTCTGCTCTCAAATTTTCCGACAACAAAGTCCGATCGGACTTTTTCCGATCGTGTGTAGCGAATTCCGACGGACAAAGTGCCACGCATGCTCAGATCAAATTACAAGACCAAAGTTATTGGCCACTAGCCTCTACGTAGTTCCGTCGTACGCAACGAACGTCACCACGTTCACAATGATCCGATTTTCCAACAACTTTTTTCCGACCGTGTGTATGCAACACCAGTGTCGGACAAAATCCGTCGGAAAAAATCCGACAGATTTTGTGGTCGGAATTTCAGACCGTGTGTATGGGGCATAAGTGTCAGTGGTGCAGTGGGTAGCACTTTCGCCAAGCAGCAAAAGGGTCATTGGTTTTGAATCCCAACCATGACACTACCTGCCTGGAGTTCGCAAGTTCTCCCTATGCCTGTGTAGGTTTTCTCTAGGTACTCTGGTTACCTCTAACACTACAAAGCAGGATTGCCAATCTCCCGCAGCATTTTTTACTGACAACACATGGAAAATTTACTGGCGGGGCATATTTTTATTTTTTACTGCCAACCTGAGAAATTACAGAACTTCTATTTAAAAACTAGCACAGTGAATATTTAAACAGTATAAACATAATATGGAAACACTGACAATACCTATAACAAAGTAATTAGCTTGATTTACGCTTAAAAAGTCAACAGAGCATGAAATTATCAGCCCCTGATAATTTACTGGCAGTTGTAAAAAATTACAGATTTTTACAAACTGTCAGCAAATTTACTGGCGGTTGGCAACCCTGCTACAAAGACATGCTGGTAGGTTAATTGGCCCTAGTAGGGGTATGTATGGGTGCAAGTTGACGGCCTTAGATTGCAAGCTCCTTGAGAGCAGGGACTGATGTAAATGTTTATATATATATATATATATATATATATATATATATATATATATATATATATATATATATATATATATATATATATATATATATATATATATAGCTGTGTAAATTGACAATGCTATACAAGTACCTGAAATAAATAAATGTGTCTAAGTTTTATATATTTACCCAATAAGCACACAGAGTTTGTTTCATTTTAAAATAAATTATAAAAAAAACACCCACCATGAAGAAGGGAAACGACCATGAAAAACACCCCCATAGTTACAACAGGCAGAACTCTAATAGACAGTAAATTATAGAATTGCTCGTAGATCATGTCTCACAGTCTGGAAACCCCATTAAAACAGCTCCCTAGGTTGCTTAGCAATGGTACAACATAACCATTGCAACATACAGATACATTTCGACTACAACATAGGAACGCATTCCAGAACCAAAAGTATGAGGTCATAGACAGGAGTTTTGTATATTTTAAAGGATTGGCTTGTATGTTATTTAGAATACACAATTAGCGCGTGTAATTGCAAGCAGGGCCACCACCTACATTTTACGTTCTAGCATTGTCTAATGTAGAATTCTTGGTGGTCATTAATAGCCTTGGATGGCAAAAACAAATCTAACAGTTCGCAGTCACAGCAGCCAGTAGTGAAAAAAAATAAATAAAAAATTTACGTGATTTTCTGCCTGAAAAAGCTACGCTCAGGTGTGAATGCAGCCTGAATACTACCTTTAGAAGGATCTCTTTAGGCCCCATTCACACCTGAGCGTTTTGTAGCTTGAAGCTACAAAAAAAATCTATTCTCTATGGAGATGGTTCACATCTCCACTTCAAAAAACGCCTGAAGCCAGAAGCTCCAAAACGCCTGAAGCTCCAAAACGCCTGAAGCTCCAAAACGCCTGAAGCTCCAAAAACGCCTGAAGCCAGAAGCTCCAAAAACGCCTGAAGCCAGAAGCTCCAAAACGCCTGAAGCCAGAAGCTCCAAAACGCCTGAAGCCAGAAGCTCCAAAACGCCTTAAGCAAGAAGCTCAAAAACGCCTGAAGCAAGAAGCTCCAAAACGCCTGAAGCAAGAAGCTCCAAAACGCCTGAAGCAAGAAGATCAAAAAAACCTCAAGCAAGAAGCTCCAAAACGCCTGAAGCAAGAAGCACCAAAACGCCTGAAGCAAGAAGCTCCAAAACGCCTGAAGCAAGAAGCTCCAAAACGCCTGAAGCAAGAAGCTCCAAAACGCCTGAAGCAAGTACCACTGACTCACACAGGCAAATTTAGTTTGCTTTCTGAAGTTGCTCTTTATGCAAATACAATTTTCAACAAACACTTTCAGAAGCCTGAAAACTATCCATCGACTTCCCATCACTTACCATGTGTTGCCATCACAAAGTTTTTTACCCGTCTGTACTGGTTTAGTAGCAGCGTAAGCTCTTCTATCCGCAGGTCCTTGAGGAAAAAAAATAAAAGTAGCAGCATTTATATTAAATATTCCAGACCCATATAGGATCCAAGTAGTAATAGATCCAACTATGTAACTATAACATCATCAATAAAAAAAAAAAAAAAAAATTTTTTTTAAAAACTTAGATAGGCATCTCAGCGAGCGCAATATACCGGGATATGGAAATTTGTATCGACAAACACACACACACACACACACACGTTGAACTGGATAGACTGGTGTCTTTATTCAACCTTACCCACTATGCAAGATTTAATTTTCTAGAATTCAGTAAGAAAGAGACAAGTCAAATCTGACTGTCTGCTAAAGGCAAAATATAAAAAAAAGGTATACCGCCCTGGGCAAAAAGTTTTGAGAATGACACAAATATACATTTTCAGCTGCTTCAGTGTTTTTAAATCTTTTTGTCAGATATTACTATGGTATACTGAAGTATAATTACAAGAACTTCATAAGTGTCATAGGCTTTTATAGTGACAATTACATTAAGTTTATGCAATTTGCAATGTTGACTCACGTCACATGTCTTTGGTAAAAAAAATGTCAATAAAAACTTAGGCAGCAAACTTTGTGAAAATTAATACTTGTGTCACAAAACGTTTGAGCACGGCTATAGTTTAGAGCAGTGGTTCTCAACCTGGCGGTTTCTGAAGCCCGCACCGCTCTCCCAGCCTTTTTTTTACAGCCGCCCAGCAGGGCTGTCCCTGGAGCCCACAGCCACACACTCAGCCTCTTCGCAGCCACCCTTTCAGTTCATGGCTATGGTTGCCACCTGTCCGGGATCCACCCGGACTGTTCGGGTTTGGAATCATGTGTCCGGGATTCAAACCCCCCCCCCTCTCTGAGGAGTAAGAGAAGGAATAAATAGAGAATACATGGGAGGGAAAAAGAGGTGGAAGAACAAAGAAAAAAAAGGGAGAGAAAGAACAAGAAAGACGGCTAGAGAGAGGGATGGGGAACAAAAAAAAAAAACAAAAAAAAAAGAAATTATGATAGAGATAGATAAAATGGAAAGAAAGGCGAACAAAGAGAAATGGTAAATTTTTGGATGTACCACCCTAAGGGGATTTAATTCTGTGTGAGTGGAAGGGATTTAGGGATCGCTAAATGTCCAAGGGTTAGGGGCGCAAATTACTTGTCTTGCCTTGGGTGCTGACAACCCACGCTACGAAGATAATTTTACTGTTAGGGGTCCCCAAAACGTAGGAAATTTTATTAAAAGGTCACGGCACTAGAAGGTTGAGAACCACTGGTATAAAGAGACCCTTCACTCAAAAAAAGAAACAAAAAAACTGTTATAATAGGCAATGTCCACCTTTAAAATATTTGCTGTGTAGCTAGTCATTGAGTCTGTCAGTGTCCCTCAGAGCTGGACCATTCACAAAGCAACATAGACAAGAGCCTAGGGCCCTGGTGGATGCCCAGGGGACCCAACCACAACCATAATTCTCCTGCAGTAAGCAAATGTTAGTAAAGTGAATTAAATGCAGGGATAAAAGCAATTGATCATAGCTATGCACCTGCTGGTCACTTCATCGAGGAGGATGACTTGTAGGCCATCGAGGAGGATGACTTGTAGGCCATCGAGGAGGATGACTTGTAGGCCATCGAGGAGGATGACTTGTAGGCCATCGAGGAGGATGACTTGTAGGCATTTGATTTTTGATGAGGCCATACCAGTACGGGGGGGGAGGCTTCCCTGTGCCTACTGCAATCCTCATCAATGCTATTTGAAGGGATGGCCAAAGATTCTACCTTGCCTAGGGCCCAATTTTACAGTAAATCTGTCTCTGTTTAGCAGCTTCACCATGAACTCCAAGACTCCTATTTTCTAAACATTTAATTATTTTTCAAGGATTCATATTTTTGAAATCTAGGCACACATTCACAGGAACTATATATATATATATATATATATATATATATAAAAAAAAAAGAAGGAGTTGTCTTATTTATAACATTACTTCAAGCAAAGGGAAGATAAATATGTGCAAGGTCCATGGTTAAGTGGACCTGTTACCTCCATGTGCAAATCACATTTCACTACAACCTCTTTTACCTACAGGTAAGCCTATATTAAGGCTTACCTGTAGGTGCTTGAAATATCTCCTAAACCTCCACAGTTTAGGAGATATTTACAAAAAAGCCGAGAGCGGATGTCATCGGCGCATGCACACTTTGAAAAGGGCACACTGTGGCGTTTCTAATAGGGGTCATGCCGTGACTGGTGGCTCCACGTGCATGCGCGGGAGTGACGTCACGCGACTCCGGCCAGTCACAGAGCAGGAGTTAGCGGAAGGAAGGAGGGGCGAAGATGGACGCTGCCTGCTAGTGGGGACAACGGAGACATTGCGGGCTTCGGTTTTAGGTATGTGACACATAATGGGCTACTATGCGATGCATAGTAGCCCATTATGCTTTACCTTTGCAGGGAAATAAAGAGGAAGTAAAACCCATCAGGGTTTACTTCCTCTTTAAGTAGAAAATCTATCCTTGTAGAAATACAAATGTGTGTGGTAGTGAGGGTGTGAGAACATGTGCTGTGGTGATTAAGCACAAACTAGGACTTGGTATATAACAAAAGACCATCCATCTTGAAACACTATCTTCTAATTCTATAAAGATAATTAAACACAATATTTGCTATAAAACTAAAAGATTTTATCCAGTGTAACCAATCCAAGTCCAAATGTTATTTCTGTAGCGCAGATTACGACATGAAAGCAAAAACGCAACTCCACTACTTTTCTGTCCCTCCAGTTTTCACATATGGTCGAAGTTAGGCTTCAAACTTATTAGGCCATTATTAGAGACCTTTTATACAGTTTAGTGGTACAATAAAAGTAAAAAAAATAAAATAAATTAGCAACAAGTGTACAGAGGATGCTGTAAAAGGAACCAATGAGAACATTTATTCCTGGATTTAGAACACTTTGATGCTTAAAAAATTTCCATGGGACAATTTCTGCCAAAGAAGACGCCACGTTCTTCCTTACTCCATGGCTGCCAAGAGAATGGTCTCCATTACAATTTAAAAAGGAATCTGTTTGACATAGGTTGAAAAAAAAAAAAAAAAAAAAAAAAATTGTAGATGGAGTTCAACCATCACATGAAAAAAAGCACATGGACATACAGCAGTTAACTCACAAAAAGTACAGTGCCTTGAAAAAGTATTCATACCCCTTGAAATTTTTCACATTTTGTCATGTTACAAGCAAAAACGTAAAAGTATTTTATTGGGATTTTATGTAATAGACCAACACAAAGTGGCATATAATTGTGAAGTGGAAGGAAAGTGAAATACTTTTCAACTTTTTTTTACAAATAAATATGTGAAAAGTGTGACATGCATTTGTATTCAGCCCCCTTTACTTTGACACCCCTATCTAAAAATCGAGTGAAGTCGCCTTCAGAAGTCACCTAATTCGTAAATGGAGGCCACCTGTGTGTAATTTAATCACAATATAAATACAGCTGTTTTGTGAAGCTCTCAGAGGTTTGTTAGAGAACCCTAGTGAACAAACAGCATCATAAAGGCCCAAGGAACACATCAGACAGGTCAGGGATAAAGTGGTGGAGAAGTTTAAAGCAGGTTTAGGTTATAAAAAAAAAAAAAAAAAAATCTCAAGCTTTGAACAACTCACAGAGCGCTGTTCAATACATCATCTGAAAATGGAAAGAGTATGGCACAAGTGCCACCCTACCAAGACATGGCCGTCCACCTAAACTGACAGGCCGGGCAAGGAGAGCACTAATCAGAAAAGCAGCCAAGAGGCCCATGGGAACTCTGGAGGAATTGCAAAGATCCACAGCTCAGGTGGGAGAATCTGTCCACAGGATGAATATTAATTGGCCAGATTTGCACTCCATAAATCTGGCCCTTTTGGAAGAGTGGCAAGACGAAAGCCATTGATGAAAGAAAGACATGAGAAGTCCCGTTTGCAGTTTGTGAGAAGCCATGTGGGGGACACAGAAAACATGTGGAAGAAGGTGCTCTGCTCAGATGAGACCAAAATTGAACTTTTTGGCCTAAAAGCAAAACGCTATGTGTGGCGGAAAACTAACACTGCACATCACCCTGAACACACCACCCCCACGTGAAACATGGTTGTGGCAACATCATCATCATGTTGTGGGGATGCTTTTCTTCAGCAGAGACAGGGAAGCTGGTCAGAGTTGATGGGAAGATGGATGGAGCCAAATACAGAGCAATCTTAGAAGAAAACCTGTTAGAGTCTGCAAAAGACTTGAGACTGGGACAGAGGTTCGTTCACCTTCCAGCAGGACAACGACTCTAAACATACAGCCAGAGCTACAATGCAATGGTTTAGATCCAAGCACAATGGCCAAGTCAAAGTCCAGACATAAATCCAATTGAGAATCTGTTCACAGACGCTCTCCATCCAATCTGACAGAGCTTGAGCTGTTGTGCAAAGAAGAATGGGCAATAATGTCACTCTAGATGTGCAAAAAAAAAAAAAAGACTTGCAGCTGTATTTGTAGCGAAAGGTGGTTCTACAGGAGTATTGACTTGGGGGGGGGGGTTTGAATACAAATGCACACCACACTTTTCACATATTTATTTGTAAAAAAAATAAATAATTTTAAACCATTTTCCTTCCACTTGACAATTATGTGCCACTTTGTGTTGGTCTATCACATAAAATCCCAATAAAATACATTTATGTTTTTGGTTGCAACATGTAAAATGTGGAAAATTTCAAGGGGTATGAATATTTTTTTCAAGTCACTGTAAATACTAATCAGTAAAATAATTATTTTTTGTTAGAACCCATTTTCAGTGAGGATTTCTAGTATGCAGCCTAAACTGTGGTAATATATGGGCAAATGTGGAAATCTACAGGCAACACACAGGTATGTGGGCAACAAACTAGCAACTGTGACAATGCAAGGGCAACAAATAATTGGGACACAAAGGCAATGGTGGTAATATACAGGCACCAAAAAGGGCAATGGTGGCAATAAACATTCAAGGACAACAATAATTGAGCAATTGTAATAATGCGCAAACAGAAGGGCATTCGTGAAAATACATGGGCATTCATGATGATATGTGGATACATGGGCAATGGCAGTGGGCAATGGCAGAAATACAAAGACAACAGATGGGCATTCATGACAATACATGGGCACTCATGATATGTGAACTACAAGTGAACAATGGCAATGATACATAGGTAAAATTAATGGACAAATGAGTGCCCAGGGTTTTTTCCACCACCACCACCACCCCCCTACCTTTACCCCTGGCTTCCAGCAGCCAGCTGTAATCTCTACCTCTGCTCTTACACATCTGTTCAACTGCCAGAAGGAAGTGCTGTAGGAGAAGAAAGTACAGTCTGCGCCTCCAGCTCATTCCTTGGCCCGCAATGTGACTAGATTTACCCATCCAGTCAACCAACTGGTGGGCCACCTGGAGTGAACTGCTGATTAGCTGGGGTCTCTGGTCAGTTCCAGAGAGTTCATAGGCATGCATTCTTTACCTGTTCTGTTCAACACTCATAACCAGATTATGAGGGGATTATGAGGGGAAATTTCCACAGTGGGGTCACAGACAGAAATTAAAAACGTTACCCACTTTAATCTCAAAAAGAAAAGAAAAATGTCATCTTAGACTTCAATTCATCTCACCTTCTCTTCATTTGCAGCTAACAGGGTCTCCATTCCCAACTTTAACCGCTGGATCTCTTGATCTGTTGGTTACAAATATTATTTAGTATATTTTAGAGAGTTGAATGGAAGCAATTATACTCTATCGCGATTTGCTCTGAGGAAAGCACAGATTTCTTGTATCAAGCACTTGTGGGGTTAAGACATGGAAGCAGTGACAAATTAAACTGATCTTGGCAATCAAATGCTAAAAATAAATGCCGTAATTTACACCTGCCACCATTAATCTACAATTAAGATATCAGTATTGGGTGGACTTACCCATTATTTTCTACCAGGCAGATGGCAAGAAACGCACATCCAATCAAAACCAAATCACATGCAGGGTTTGCTGCATGTACAAGCTTAAATCAGATGAGACTATGCTAAAATTTGTGGAAACCATAACCTATATACACACACACACACACACACACACACACACACACACACACACACACACACACGTGAAATCTATGGTTGTACCTGCCACATTTCCAAGAATTCTGTTCATGCACAGAAGAATCTCTATTCATTCCTGCAAAGTGGCGGTGCAGTTTTGGGATCCATAATAGGAAACCTCTCTATAGGAATAAATGGGAGGAATACAGCCCCCATTGTTGGGGGTCAGCGGGAGGAATACAGCCCCCCATCGCTGGGGTCAGCGGGAGCAATACAGCCCCCATTGTTGGGGGTCAGCGGGAGGAATACAGCCCCCCATCGCTGGGGTCAGCGGGAGGAATACAGCCCCCATCGCTGGGGTCAGCGGGAGGAATACAGCCCCCATATAAATTAAATCCCGTTGCAAAAACCCAATACCACAATGGTTCCCGTGGTAATCTTACGTAGTGTAATCAGCTTAGGGGAAAAAACATTTTTTTAAGGTCTCCAAAAGTTAAAGAGGTGTGCCCATCAAAATTCAATACTGCAGCTGTTGACTTTTAAGAATCGGACACTTACCTGTCCCAGGGTCCAGCGATGTGGGGGAACGAAGCCCCCCCCCCTCATTCCCCACTCCGCTCGCGGCGCCGGCATCCTTACTGTGGGCACCCGGCTGTGGCTTCACAGCCGGGCACCCACTGGGCATGCGCGAGTGGCGCTGCACACCGTGATACGCCGCACAGTCATTTGGGACCTGTCACGTGTCCCAGATGACTGACTGCCACTGGGAAATGCCGTCATGCCGATATCTCGTGTGATTTTCGGGACCGAGTGATGCCAGTCACGTGACGTCTCTGGTTTGTTTATGTTTGGTTGCCATCACAATGGGACGGGAACTTCCGACGCCGCCCGTTGCGATGGCAACCCGGAATTCGACGGCGCTGCTTGCTGCTAGCATTGAGCATGCACGGGATCGAGCGGTGAATGCTGGGAGCACAGCATTCACCGCCTCCCGGAAATACATGCTTGTGGGCTTCAAATGCCCACAAGCAAAATGACAACCGCCGGGACACTTTAAAAGTTATCCTTTGCGACGAAATCGGAAAGCGGGGGAACTGGGAGACAAAAAATGTGAGTAGTAAATTGTCCGTTTTAAAAGATATCCTAAAGATCCTAAAAAAAAAAATAGGTGGGCGGAATCCCGCTTTAATGTAAATACACATAATGTTATCATTTTGGAGGAAACACCACTTCAAGCCATGTCTTCTATGAGGCTGCACAATCCTGGATGTTGCCTACGAACTGCCAGCCCTTTGAGGACGTAGAATGTCAGCAGGTTATATCTGCTTTAAAGAAGCGCCTTCAAGTTTCAGTCTGCCAAAAATTGGTGGGTTCTGGAAAGTTAAATCACCCAAACGGGTCTTCATGACCCTGGCACATCATTTCTCCTGTTCATGTGCTGCGGTTACAAAAGTGGTCCTCTTTTTCTTCTTACATTTTTACTTCTATTTCATGGAGAATGCAGTGGGAAGAACACTTTTTTGCAGCAAAAGTAGTAAGACCTTAAAAGTGAGTTGGAGAGGGCGAGGAACTATGGCAGGAAGATGGGGCTGCTGGATTCAATAAAAGATACAAAAAAAGTCTACCTGGTGACCCACCAGAGAACACTTATTATAATATTCCTTTGGGGTGGACAGACCCTGAAAGGAACTTTGCAGAAATGTAAAATGGTCAACTGACTCTACATATGGCTTCACATTTTTCAAATATTATAGGAAGTGCTTATAATGAGATTGCAAATCTAATTTATTTTTAAATCGGAATTCCAGAAATTATTTTTATTGCATGTTTACATTGGTCAAGCCTGACACTGTGGGGGTTATTTATTGAAACTGGAGGAAGAAAAATATGGTGCAGCTTTGCATATAAACCAATCAGCTTCCAGGTTTTGTTGTCAAAGCTTAATTGAAGAAGCTGAAGTTAGAAGCCAATTGGCTTCCGTGCACAAGATTCTGAGTGCACCAGTTTTAGTAAATCTACCCAGTGTAAGTACAAATGTCTCAGGCGTCATGGACCACTGTGGAATCTAACAATCACTGTAGTAATTGGTGAATACAGGGGGAGTTACGAACTCGGGGACGCCTGTTCTTAACTCGGAAATGTTCGTAAGTTGGCCACGCATGCGCAGACCGACAATTACGGACATTTTCGATGTTCCGTCGAATGCCGTTCTGCGCATGCGCGGCAAATTACGGACATTTCCGATGTTTGCTGTCATTTTCCGAGGCTCCGTCTGCCTGCGCATGCGCAGAACGGCCGAGAGTCCGCGGAAAATGTCAGAGGGTCCCCGCAGCGCCCGGTTCGTAAGTAGGGGATGTTCGTAGGTCTGGCGTTCGTAAGTCGGGGACCCCCTGTACTACACTGATAGCAATGATTTTCCGGGTCTTGCTTGGGTTCAAGCAAGCAGCTTCCCCTCTACACACTGACCACAGGGCACTGCCACCATTCATAGAACAACTTGTATTTCTTTTTCATATAAAATAAGGTGTACCCTCGCTGGATTCATCTGCACTATATGGCTCAGAGCGGATCATGGGATTCTGCAATTAGTTCTCTTATTATATGAAGACCACACAATGCATTCAGCAATGATCTGCAGTTGCCCACATAAATTAGATCATCATTCACAGATTTGACTAGCCCAGCTGAGGCTTTGCTATGGGCAACTGCACATCGCATTATTAAAATGTCTCTGCAAATTAAAAAATGCCTTTAGTAAACCGCAAAATGACAAAAATCACCACCCAACCAACAGGCAACATATACAGCAACCAGACAGTCTGCCCACTCCAGTGTCTGAAAACCACGCCGTTAATTCGACCAACAATTAATTAAGTGATTTAGCAGATTCAGGACAAGCCAGGATAGACAGACAGAAGCACTGAGACGATGTTAGCTGTCTGCTTGCTGCTAGTAAATTGCAATCAGTGACATGGAACAAAGGCTTTTGCAACAATGTAGCATTACAAACAACAGTGCTGGACAAGAATGAAAAACGACAATGGCTTACGTTTCTCTTTTATCCTCCTCCTAAATACTTCTTCTATGTGATGGGGGGAAGGTAAAGAAAGCAAAATGATGCAAAGTTACATTCATGCATTGCTCATTCTTCTTATATGATCTTTTATAAGATTGTTCAGCACACACTTTAACAAGTTGAAGAAGAGCACTTAAAGTGGAACCCAACTCAAAAAGTGCAGATTCGCTATGTTATAGGCAACATCTATAAAAAAAGTGTCTATAGTGCCTAAGCAGTATCCTGAAAGATTTACCTTTTGTCTGGAATATTTCCTGGTATGTGAGTGGCCCAGGCATTCCTGTCCTTACAGCCGCATAGCTCTATATCTGCTGTGTGAAATCTAAGGCACTGCTGCCTGTGACTGCTAGTCTCACGAGATTAGGAGTGAGATGTGGTGAGCGAGATATGGTGAGATCACTACTGTTCTGCTCACCGTTTTCCTTTCTGGAGGCTCCGACTTGAGGAAGCAAAGCCCTACCTGTACCAAGATGGCTGCCTCCACAAAAAGGGGCACAGAGCAGAACAAGAAACGGTAAGTCAGTAATGGGGAGAGGTCAGCAACAGGGAGAGCACATGTAATCCTGATAACTAATCCTTTGACTTCTGCCTGCCCTTTTTTGAGACAGTTTTCCGAGTTCAGTCCTTAGACTTTGCATAAAAGTGCAAGGTCCACTTCTTTTGTAGGTCATCAGCCACTGAGAGAGAGAAGTGCTGAAAACCCCCCAAAAAAACAAGCATAAAAATAAAGTTACTCACTTTACGCTATGGATTATTTCTGCTTCCCGAAGGTAAAGGTGTAAGTAAAGGTGACATTATTGGACCTTTTACTGGGGTCTTTAAGAAGCTGAAAATCTCAAATCTTGCCAGAACTTGCTCCGGTACCGCACCACAAGCATGACTTGTGATATTTGGGAACCTGCGAGTCCTGCAAGAAGGCCCAGCGACATCATCCTCTCCTAAGCAAGCTCATGAGAAGTTAGGGTGTAAGGTAAGCATTTAAACTTTCTTCAGATGTTTAAATTGCTTCTTTTGTATCGTAAAGAAAAAAAATAAGTAATTTAAACATCTGAAGAAGAAAAGTTCAAATTCTTACCTTACACCCCACCTTCTCATGAGCTTGCTTAGGTGAGGATGATGTCACTGGGCCTTCTTCCAGGACAGGTTCCCAAATATCACAAGTCACGCCTTTGTACGGTACTGAAGCAAGTTCTCGCAAGATTTGGAATCTTCAACTTTTCCAAGAACCCTGGAGAAGGCCCAATGGAGGTCATCTTTACTTACACCTCCAAAAAGCAGAAAGAAGCCATCTTGTAAAGTGAGTAAACTTCAACTCTATTTTTTACATATGCTTGTTTTGTTTTTTTTGTAGCTTAAAAAAAAAAACAAAGGGCCTTCCAATTTCATGCACAGGGACTGTGCATGAAAATGGAAGGTCCTTTTCTCAATAGAAACTGGCCAACATTCGGCCTGTGTGTACTGCAGCCATTTGGCCAGCTTCTGTTGAAGGTTCATGACCAAAAAAGGTCTACCGACCGGCTCCCGATCACTTGACCGGAGTGTTCTGCCAGGGGAGGTGTCAAAACACAATGGAACTGTGGGGGGGTCACTGTGCTAAAATTGCAATGTTAGTACACCTGCTCTGACCCGAGTTGTCAGTTTTTTTTGTTCAGCCCGCTGGGTTGAATAGAAAAAAAAAATAGTAGTGTGTAGGAGGCTTTAGAGATGAAACACACGTTATCTCAAAATTAAGCTACGATTCCTAGTGGAGACATTTCTAACAATACCTGGATAAACAATTTGTTCTAAAGGGCGATTTATGACCCTTTTCTGGATGAAGTCAATAAGGCCCATTTGTACATGTCAGTAAACTTGTCACTGGCAACACAGTCCTAAACACCTTATTGGACAGGCAATGAGGCAATGACGATAAACTTCTCAACTAGAGGTTTTTTTGAGTTACTGTGTCTATCTGTACCTTTTAAAACCACTAATAGACTAAATAATATAACTCCTGACCTTCAAATCCAGATTAACCTAAACTCTTCTGTTGCCATTCTATATTAGAGGAACATTCCGAATGAAACTATGGTAAAAACCATAGAAAAATAACTGACCAAGTGGAATCCGTTAAAAGTGTTGTTACTAATGAAAGCACATTGAGACACATAGGGGTTGATTTACTAAAACCGAAGAGTGCAAAATCTGTTGCAGCTCTGCAAAGAAACCAATCAGCTTTCCTTTTTGTTTTCGTCAGAGCTTAACTAAACAAGCTAAAGTTAGAAGCAGATTGGCTACCATGCACAGCGCCACCAGATTTTGCCATGTCCATGATTTTGCCATCTCCAGTTTTAGTAAATCAAGCCCATTATGTTTAATGCAATCATATATTAATTAGCATAGTTAATTAGAAACATGTATACTATGTACCTCTGTCTGAGGATTCATTTTGTGCAGCTGTTCTTGAAGTTATCTGACTCTGTAGACGTTCTATTTCAGCATCTTTCAAAGCCAATTGTTCCTGTAGTTGCGCAATTTCAGCCTAAAAAAATAATGTTTTATCAAATATGGCATGCAAGTCATTCTGGCACACTTTAGATGTACACTTTAAAAATAGAATTTAGTACATTTAGCATGGACTTGTGGATCAAAAAACTCTTGGGGGAAAAAGTAAAGAGTTTCTATATACTACTGCACAGAAACCCTACAGATATTAGGGCTCACCAGGGTCTACTGCAAAGGCACTTTGAAGGGTCACACAGAGGCAAACAGCTGGTTGTAGTGCCAGGGCACTTTACAGACCAGTGATGGCGAACCTTGGCACCCCAGATGTTTTGGAACTACATTTGCCATGATGCTCATGCACTCTGCAGTGTAGTGGAGCATCATGGGAAATGTAGTTCCAAAACATCTGGGGTGCCAAGGAGAGCCATCACTGCTATAGACTGACCAGACCTTAATCAGAATGCAATTCAGGGGGCACAAGGAGGATAGGACACTGCTGATATAACAAAGTAAAACAGCCAGTAGACAACCCACCCCCCTCTGCACAAATGGGGCACTTATAACACAGGTAAAGTCAGAAACCATGGCAAATAGTGAATAGCAAATCTGTAAATATTTGCTCCACCAGTGATCTGCCAAATCTGGTCCCACAATCTGTTTTGCAAGGTGGATTATTTGCCTGCCTAAAAATTTGCTGGAGTGGTATCCCTTCTAAACAGTTAATTTCTATATCCAATGTCCACATTTGCTAATCTCCATGGGCCATTTGGTGTTTGGGCAGCCCTAGGGTATGGCACATCATCATCAAATATTTGCCCTTATTTGGGCCATGTAAAGTTCTAATTTCTCCAAGATGAAGCTGGTAAGGGTCCAAAGTATTGGCTTGTCTGCCATGAACAATGCTTGCGTGAACCAATCCCCCTCATCTCTAGTGCCAAGGCAGAACATGACATCTCTTCCCAACACCAAACCATGGGAATTATGTGTTGTAACAGTGCACAGATGTGAATAGGTTTTACAATAGCAAAATAGTCATATAGATGGCAAACATTGGAGTTGTGAATGTTGAAGAAATGAAAAGGATTGAAGCGTTAACGTAGCACTGCTATCGGCTAAACACAAAACATTTGACCCACCTTTGTTGCTTTAAGTTTCCATTCATGTTGTGCCCTCTCATTTTCCAGTTCATCCACTTTTATTTTGAGGCTTTTCAGTTCTTGTAGCAGCATCTGTGAAAAGGACCAGGACAAATAGGCCATGATTAGAGGGAAGAAACCTGCACCCCGGCCACACCACACAGGTGCACAATCCTGAATGCTCGCTGACACACTCATGCAGTAAACACCAAGCGTCATCACATGGTTCACAGGTTGGCCTGTCCGCACTTGAATCTGATGCTATTCACCGATAAGAAGCTATCCCACCCAACTCTGCATGATCACAGGAGTACATGTAAGAGAAGAGTAGAAGTCTCGGCAAGTCCATGTGTAGCTCTAGGCAACATAAACATGTTAGTTGCCGCTTCATGGGCAGATGAACCACCCTGGAGGAAAGACAAGCCTCCGACTACAACAAAAATTGACATTTATAGCTGAAGATGCCTGAAAACACCGTAAGATTGGAATCTTCAGCATTAGGACACCACCTGTCGATGTCATGCTAGAGCAACATTCAGGCCTAAAATTGTTGACAAACTGCAAATCCCAAGGCTCCCTCTGTCTTTACTGTGTAAAGATTTTTTTTTTTATATAGTGTCTTGTAATATTAAAAAGGTATAACTAAAAGCAAAACTTTTTTTTTTTTTTTTTTTTATAGATTTGGATAGAGTGAAGGGGGGATTAGAATACTTGTCAGGTTTTTATTGCCATCTGTGTCCCCTTTCAGGGGATTCACTCTATTTCTCCTGTTTATCGTTATCATCAAAAGTGAAAGTAACGAAAATCCCAAATTTTGGGTTGTCCCCAGAAAAGTAACAGAGGGGGAAATCTTCCAATGGAGAGACTAGTTATGGTGACCTGGGGGGGGGGGGGGGGGGGGGGCGCTAAGGAATTCCCTTAATTTTCAGTTATTTCCTTCTACTTCCTGTTTGGCTATGGGACAGGAAGTGAAGGAAAAAAAAAATCTAACGGCTTATAACCAGGAGCGACCGGTCCATAAGTTTGCATACGGGGCACCTGACTCATTAGGTTTCTATGAGTTTTTTTTTTCAAGCCACATGAGTCTGAGGCTCCAATTGGCTATATTCACAATTGTCTTCAGGCTAATTCCCGGCCAATCAGGACAATGCCACTGCTGGGTTATAACCATCCCCTACAAAAAGTTTTGTTTATAGTTCTACTTTGAGGATACAGAATCATCATTGAGCATATATTTCTTAGAGTACAACTAAAGGCAAAACGTATTTCTTAGTTTTGGATAGAGATGGATTGACCTGTTAGGGAGATTCACCCTTTCTGCCTGTCCCCAGAACAGTATAAGAAGGGAAATCTTCCAATGAGGACACTTGTTCTGGTGACCTGGGTGACCCTAAAAAACAAACTGACTGATCCCCATATCAAAGCAAGCAATGCTGATGCAGGAATCTTTCCCCATTACACTACTGTATTCTGACAGGGGGGCTCGCCCCTGTCAGAATACACAGATCAGTGCTAAAGCCATTAGCTGTGCTGATCAAATGCTAGTTTTCCAGCATAACCGTTCACTAGACTGCCTTTTGTTTAAAAGGCAGCGATATACACATACAGAAATTCGTCCATTTTTTGTTAAACAGGCGGAATTTCAAGACATGTAAACCCTGATTAAGAATAAGGAATAAACACCTATTTATTGGGGATTTGCAATAGAAGCGAGATACTTACATGTGTATATGCGTGTAACTCCTGCGCTACCAGGTGCAGGGTTTTCCCTGATTAAGTAACGTGGTGCGTGACGTAACTTGTAGGGCAGAGCCTGAGGGTCTGAGGACCAGAAGTGACATCATACCAGGAAGAACGATACCACCGTGAGTGCTAGGAGTTATTTTATATATGTAAGAAGCTTTTTTAGTAAAAGTGATTCCTTTACATATTACACTCTTGGGGCATCCTCTGTTTTAACACAGTATTGGAGTAATCATAGTGTGTGTGGGCGAGACGCTCTTAAAAAGGATCCATTACCTTATTACCCTGGAGGAACAGCTAACTGGATAAGCGCACCCTAGTGAGTGGGAGGCCACACTACAGGTACATGGAGGACCTTGGCATGAAACACTGACTGGAGAGAAGCAAGCGGGATGTGATTTTAAATGCGTGTATAACACACCATTAAAGTGAGGGCGCTGAGAGCATGGTGGTGATCGTGAAGAAGTGGTTTAGAAGATTTATTTACCTTTACAAATTATTCACCTTTGATGAACTGTCATTATTTTGCACTGATTTAGGTATGTTTGGTAACACTTGTGATACAAGAAGAACATTGATCTGTGGGCCATGACGAAACCATTCAGAATGTCAAGACACATTTAAGTGTTTGAGAATTGGTAGCCCTGCACATATTTATTTTATTTTGGCACATGCAGATACTTTGTTTTAATAAGGCTCTAGGCAGTGCATTCTGCACCAGTGTTTAACATCCATGCACCCACTTGTTGACTGTTTAAAGGACCCACTCATGCAGATGTAGCACCCTGATGTGTAGGTAGGGTTGCTATTAAAAATGTATTTGCAAAAGGGATAGTTGAATTGGCCAATTGTTAGGAGAGCAATTGATTTCGCCCTAATTCTAGAATTGCTGCACTTCTCTCTTCTGTCGCTAGGTGGCTGGGTATCTGGTGTTATTAGATAAGACAAGGGCATTGCAAGGACAGATTATGAATGAATGGGGTGTCTCAGCCGATGGACAAGGATTTTCTTGGGTCCCTTGGCCTGCTGGGAGAGCCTATTTATTTGAGTGGAGTCAGGTGATCGGGATTCTGTGCCACTTGGATGGCTGTCTGGGTGGATGTGTGTTGTATTGCCCCGGGCTGCTAGACCAGAAACCTAAAGCTTATTCCGGGGACATCTTGCTGCTAGGCTGTCTGAGGGCCTATCCAGAAGCAGGAGAGCAGTGTAGAGTTGGGACTGCAGGCTTGTAGTCCAACCAGAAGTAACGGTTCCACCAGCTGGGGAACCAGTTGTGGTCGGAGGTATAAGGAAAGCCGTCTAAACTAAGCTACCATCCACCTTGCTACCGGAGACTATTGTGAGTAAGCTGAGGCCAGTACCAGAGCAGACTTCTCGCCAGCCAGGGACGGTGAAGAAGTGAGAAAGCTTCAGCAAATGCCAAGTCAAGGACCCAGCACGACAGCAGAGGTGATGCTTGTGGAGTGCCAAACCAGGGACCTAATGTGTCAGCAGGGGGTGAAGCTTGAAGAATATCTGCGAGTATCAGGCCAGGGACCCAGCAGTGAGGCAGGGGTGACGCTTGAGGAAGATACTGAGTGCTACAGTGAAAGAGCTCAGGGGATCCAGTGGCTAGTGGATCTAAAGTCTAGTGAGAGAGACTGGGAGCTCGTTGAGTGAAGACCTACAGTGAGTGATTGTGGGGTAAAGAGAGCTGTTCGTGTTGCAGATAGTTGAATACCTTTATCATTAGTAACAGCTACAAGATTGTTGCCATAAGAGACAGCGTTCCTACCTATACAGAAGCTGTGTCTGGCTGGAGGCCTTCACCTGTATACCTATAGAAGTCTCTGTATCTAACAATTAACATTGCATCTACCCAAGGGTGTCCTGGCCCCAACCCTCCCTCCAGTTCTGTTTAGGAGACAATAAATCGCTTTGCATTCAAAAAGTTTCTGGCGCCCATCTCTTCATCTTACATTACACCCACCATGCCTCGTAACCCACTCTACACTGAAGGATGTCAGCTCTCCCCAACTCTGGAGGTCACTGTTGAGCCTAAAGAGGCCCGGAACTTTGCTACACATAGATGGGAGCAAGCATACGGGCACACATGGCAGCCGTGCACATTTGTATGCACTTCAGGCTAGTTGTCTCCAAGTTGTTACTAACAGCCATGATCACAGTAGGGGCCAATATCTTATCACCATCCTATCATTATAGGTTATAAAATGTGAAAAAAAACCTCCAAGTTAAAAAATTAATATCAAAGTTGTAAAGTAATACACATTTACATAATATGTTTTTCCAATAATATCACACAGTTAGTAAATTCCAATAACATTCACATCAAATAAATCAGCACAACGCAATATTAGCTGAAGGTTAGGAATGGATAAGTAATTACAGGTCACATATTAGTTATTAGTGGCTGCAAAGGGTGATAGCTTTGTGTTTTTACCCACTGCTAACTGAGAAAGGGGCACCCTTGTGGGTTGAACCAAATATCAGACCAAATTATGATCATTGAGAAACAATATGTACACTCCAGATAGGACACATACTATTTGACTTTCTTTGAATAAAAATAAACCGGTGATGGGTGGGTTCATCCTAACAAATGTATTGACAGTAAGGCCAGTGGGAAGCTCTATTACACTGTTTTGGTTAAAATTAATGACTGACCTATGGAATATTTAGGAAACTTAAAAAAAAAAAAAAAAAAAGAAGAAGAGAGAAAACGTTGTGTTTTACTGCAGAGCCATAGTTAGCGGCTCTTGGTCTTCATTAGAGTCTCCAATGTTACTGGGTCCCAAGTGCAAGTTCAGCTATGTTGTCACCTGCTGGTGAAATCTGGTATTACAGCTCAGTTGTTGTAAAGCCCCGAGAGCCCTTTATGTAGTTTACAGAACAGTTAAGAAATGAGGTTCCTACAGACATCACAAAATGTTCTCGAAACGGGATGTTTATTAACAGACTGGGAAAGGTTTGTACTTTTGTAGACCCTGCTAAGACCCTTGCCAATGTTCCTGACTCAGCCTGCTTGAGGGCACATTTATTGGCTGGGAAAGCAAAGCAAAGCATGGTTTACTCAAAGACAGTGGTCACATTGTTTCTACTTTTGCTTCCACTTACATAGGTACAAGCATGCTCATCTGCCCCATGTAGACTAACATGCTTGATTGTAGATCATCCATTATGAATATAATTTGGTGGTAGGGTCATGTATGCAATCCATCTGAACACTATTTGGTGGAATTGGCGGTTTATTAGACCTTGCAGAGTCCAGCAATGAGATTTTCCATCAGAAATTTATATCTCCACCTCCTCAGAAGACCAGACCATAGGGGAGCACTCAAATTTGGACTCCCCCATTATATGTTTATTCCACATTACTATAAATCTATCCAGGAGGGTGGTTGTGACATTTGGATTTATTACAGGTAAGACATTTGGGCAGTACTTGAAAATCAAGGGGACATCTCTGGAGCATCCAACTGATGTAAAAGCCTTATCCCCATGATTAAGACTGGGGGGGTGTAGCACAATACGTTAAGGAGATAGCCTAGTGAGAGCCCAGGCTATGTGCAGGTTATGGGACAGGTTTCCTGTTTCACACTGGTGTAAAAACGCTGCCAAATGTTTGAAATTACAAAAGACATGTAGAAGTGCTGGACCCAAGTGCAAAGGTCAATTTAAATGGTTAACTTCTAGTTGGAGGAAGGCAGCTCCCTGTTAATCGGGGGAACCCCACCGGGTCCCCGGAAAAGTCAGAGCAAAGTGTAAAAGGATGAAAGTGCCATGAGTTAGTGCCAGTCCAGCAGAAGTTTTTTACTCCTTCTAAAAGACCAGACAGACAATAAAGCCAACATGTTTCGGGAGCTCAGAACTCCACTTCATTAGACCTTGTTTCTAAGCCCTGATGAAGGGGCAGCTCTGAGCCCCTGAAATGCATTGGCTTATCATTGGACTCATTATAAATAATAAACATCTGCTGGACTGCCACTAACTTGTGGTGCTCTCATCCATTCATACTTTGCTCAAACGGGTGTAAAAAGTTTTGGGTGGCATTGGCCTGTCACCATTTAGAATGTATGTGGTTCCATTACGCTCATGTCCACGTTGCAGTACCCCAACTGACGCGTTATGGATAGCCCTTGTCTACCCACCATTTTACTTGCAGTAAATTAGTACACACCCCAAGTCTCATGCAAGGTGCACAATACTTCTCATACATCCTTCCCCTCACAACCCGGGCACTTCATGGGCTGTGGAGGGTCTATCAGTTCATTCAGGTTGACATGAAGAGGTTCAGTCAAGTCAGACAGGTTAGTCTGGGTCTCCTCCCTCTCTTGGATCTTACTATTGATCTCCATCTGTAGTTGGCACATTTGTTCCTGGAGCTCATTTATCATATTGACTACAGACTGTAAAAGGGAAGAGAAAGTTTAGAGCAAGCTCCTTCCTGAAAGTAAGAGAACCATAATACGTCCAGACAGAAAAAAAATAGACGTGGATGTTGATAGTTGCTGATCACACACTTCCTGTGCCCAACGTCTCTGATAATTCAGGGCAGCAGTTCCTGCGAATACCTTGAGGGGGAGCTGTGAGATTGGGGGCACATGGGGCTGTATAGCCTTGTGTAATCTTGAGTTCGAAGATAAAAGTGCCTCCTGTACCTAAACAGAGCGCCATTCATTCATTGGAAGCATACATGAATGTGAACCTAAATATCTATTATGTGCGAGGACATTTTTCTTTCATTTTTATAGTCCGGTAAAGATGAAACTATTTCAGCTGTGAACCCCCTTTACTGGTTTACCAAGACGATCTTGAAACCCAAAATTATCTCTCAACTTAAAGTGACACTAAAGGTTCGGTTTAAAAAAATAAATAAAATAACAAACATATGCCGTACTTACCTCCACTGTGTAGCTTGTTTTGCCCAGAGTGGCCCCGGACCTGGTCTTCTGGGGTCCCTCGGCGGCTCTCGCGGCTCCTCCCCGCATCAGATAACCCCCTAGGAGAAGTGCTCTCCCGTGGGGGGTTACCTTGCAGGCGCGCTCCCAAGTCCAGCATTCGGCGTCCATAGAGGCCGAATGCAGGAGTTGGCCCCGCCTCCCCGCGCACTGTCATTGGATTTGATTGACAGCAGTGGGAGCCAATGGCTGTGCTGCTATCAATCTATCCAATCAGGAGCCGAGAACCCCAGGCAGAGAGAGAGCACATCCCTGTGGGTCAAGTTCGAGGGTTCAGGTAAGTAAAACGGGGGGCTGGGAGGCTGACAGGTGTTTTTTCCCCTTAATGCATTAAGCTGAAAAAACACAAACCCTTACAACCCCTTTAAATCCCATCAAATCAGAAAGGTCTTACAGTTTATTTTTAGAAAACAGTAAAAAAGTCTGTCTCCTGCCAGCATGCTGTAGAAGAGGACCTTTACTCTATGTGTGGAAGCAGTGGTCTCTCTGCAGACGTCTGTCATGCACTTTGCAAGTTGCAGAGCTATAGGTCTGACTTAACAAGGGGTGTGTTGGACTTCTGCTGGGAGACCACTGCTTCCACAAAGAGCAAGGATCCTTTTTTTATAGCATGCTGCCAGGGGACATTTCTGTTGTGGCTACGTTCTAAAAGATCATAAACTGGAAGACATGTAACACCTTGTGTTTTGATGCATCTGAGATTTGTCTAGCGATTTAAAAAACGTAAAGTGGTTCTAAAGGCAGAATACTCGATCCAGCGCTGTGCTCGACAGCAGTGGTTCTCGCTTTCCGCACTGGAGATCGAGGCAGGAGTCATTGGCTCCTGCTGCTGTCAATAACAGCCAGTGAGGAGAGAGCAGGGGGGCGGGGCAGAACACCACTGTGTGTGTCAATGGACACACAGTGCAGCTCAGGAGTGAGCCCACACAACTGCCCCCATAGTAAGTGGCTTGCTAAGGGCAATTGCCGGGAGCACTGGCGGGGGGGAACCCAAAAGAGGAGAATCGGGGCTGCTCTGTACAAAACTATTACACAAAATTACAGTATGACATATTTTTAAAAAATCCTTTAGGCCCCTTTCACACTTGTTCTGTGACTTGGGACTGCAAAGTCGCATGACAAGTCGTACCCCACGATTTCCAATGAGTACCATTCATATCTGTGCGACTACAAAGTAGTCCCTGCACTACTTTGGTCTGACTTTGATGCGACTTGAGGTCCATAGACCTCAACATTACACAGGCATTGCTTCAAGTCATGGCAAAAATCGCAGCCAGGTCACACAAATGTGAAAGGGATCTTAGAAACACTTGAAAAGGTCAAACAGGCTTTACTTGTTTACCTGAAAATCCAAATGTTCTCTACAAAGCTGAAGCTTATATGTAAAAAAACAGCTAAATGAGTGCGACACCTCGGCCTTCCTACTCTGTTCATAAGGGGCCATATGAAGATTCAATCACTGGGAGACGGACACAAAAAGGAAAAGCCATTGCTGTGCTCGCCCTTTATAAAACCTAGAATGCTTTGCAAAACTGCCAACATGGGTGCACTCTGCAGGAAGATTTTTTTTGAAGTGAAGGAACAAAAATGAAAACCAAATAAATAAAATTATTATTTAAAAATAAAAAATGTAAAAAAATAAATAAAAATATAAATTATATATATATATATATATATCACTGCCTGTATTTTAAAGACAGAAACGCAGCCAGGAGGGAGGGCAGTAAAAACGGGTGGCTGAGCCCACCCAAATTCTTACATTACAGCCTGGCACGGCTGTAAACATGCCCTGGTGCTTTGCAGCTGCAACATTTTTAACTCATGCTGCAGAGTCTGACGGGCACCACGGAGATCAAGGAGGCCACATAGCAGTTACAAACCAAATGTTTAGCTCCCAGTTGTGGCACAGCCCTGCAATGCAAAAAAAAAAAAAAAAAAAAAACACACACAGAGGTGCAGTAGCACCTCCAATAACCTGGTTAGCTGCTCTACTGTCCTCTGAAAAGCAATCTACTACAGATTGCTTTTCAGAGGGCAGTTAGAGTTGCCACCAGTATGACGAGAGATCTATAGATTTAGAACATCACTTCGGATTTAACACAAATGGGTCTCTGGTATGTAATTGATCTTATTCAGGTGCCTCATTTGCTAAGCACTGTATATTTTACAAAGTGATGGTTAACACTTAGGCTAGGTTCACACTGCTGGGATGCGGGAACGCTGCAAATCTACTGCGGGTTCCCGCATCGCATGTCTCCCGGCGGCAGTTCACACTGCCCTATGCGAACTGCTGGGAGTGTCAGTTAAAAGTTAATGACACCCCCAAATCAGTTTGCATATCGCAGTGCGATCTGCAAACTCGGACAGGAATCGGATCGCATGGTGTGAACACCCATGCGATCCGATTCTGCTGCGGACCAAAAAAAGGGTCCTGTGCGAGTTTGGTCCGAATGCGATGCAAATTCAGCCATACTATCTGTATGGCTGAAATTGCATTGCACAGAGATCGCATGTGATTTGCACTGCAGCGCAGTGCGAATCACATCCGATCTCGGACATCGCAGCAGTGTGAACCCAGCCTTAGGCCCCTTTCACACTTATATGACTTGTCACGCGATTTGGGACTGCAAAGTAGCATGACAAGTCGTTCCCCATGATTTCCAATGACATCCATTCATATTAGTACGACTTCAATTCATTCCGACTTCAAAGTAGTCCCTGCACTACTTTGGTCCGATTTTGATGCCACTTACACGGGCATTCCTTGAAATCGCGGCAAAATCGCAGTGAAGTCCCACAAGTGTGAAAGGGGCCTTAAGGTTGATTATGGGTTACTCCAAACTGCAGATTTTATTTACATTTAAATAAAATCCGATTGGCTTCCTGTGCAATAGACATGTGCAATTCGTTTCGTTTTTTTTCGTACGAATGAACGAACGATTCGCTAAAAATTTTAACGAATCGAACGAATCCAAAAACAACGAAAATCCGAAAAAAAAATTAGAAACAACGAATCTACGAAAGAAGAAAAATCCGAAAAACGAAAACAGGAACAACAAAAATCAAAATGAACAAAAAAATTCGTACATTCGTAACTTTTTTTTTTTGTTGAATTGGTAATTTTCCGTGTCTCTTACAATGGCGCTGCTTAACGTGCCTCGAATGGATTGAACGAAAAAATTCGTACATTCGTAACTTTTTTTTTTTTTCCGATTCGTAATTTTCCGTGTCTCTTACAATGGCGCTGCTTAACGTGCTTCGAATGGATTGAACGAAAAAATTCGTACATTCGTAACTTTTTTTGTTTTTTTGTTGAATTGGTAATTTTCCGTGTCTCTTACAATGGCGCTGCTTAACGTGCCTCGAATGGATTGAACAAAAAAATTCGTACATTCGTAACTTTTTTTTTTCGATTCGTAATTTTCCGTGTCTCTTAAAATGTAATAATAGCATACACATTACATAAAATTATGAATTATGCTCCGAATTACGAATCTACGAATGTACGAATAAATACGAATGCGTCCAAATTTCGAATAAACAAAAATTAAACTAACGGAAAAACGAATCAACGAAAAAATAACTCTTACGAAAATACGAATCTTTACGAATACGAACACCGACGACGTACGAATCGTTACGAATCAACGGAAATGAAAAAAACAAAACGAAAATAAACAAATTTTTTTGTTGTGCACATGTCTACTGTGCAATGTACATTCCACTATATCATTCATATCACTTTCCCTGCACACAACTTCTTCGGAAAACGAGGTTTGGTTACACATGAATTAATATGTAAAGATATCATTGACAAATGACAAGTTGATGAAAAGTGGTGGAGAAGAGGACTTTACCGGGCTGAGTGTTTGTTACTCACACATAAAAGGCATTAAACAGCTGCAAAGTGGTGTGCATGCCTGACGTAACCACAATCTGGAGAGGGATCCCAATGAATAACCCAGCTCAGCAGGATCCTGTACACTGCCCGGCCTTATCGCCACATTCTATCCGCCAAAGAAAACTAGCAGGTTCATGTATGACGGCCAACCGTCCTCCATATGCCGGGACTGCAAAGCACGCTGGATGGGAATGCAAACAAGCACCTGCTGCATGGCCTAATCACATCAAAGGACTACTCCAGGGAAAACACATACAAATACCCTTTAGGTCACTTACATATTCCTTCAAAAGTCACTTTTCAGTTCAGCCAGTGCCTACAAGTTGCAATATTCCAACTGCAATTTAAAATCAGGCTTGCGGTGGGTGTTGTCAATCTCCTTATGCTATGCAGCCATATAGCAATCCAAAGTTTGGGTGGATCAAAACGTTATGCACACTAGCGGGTATAGCAATCCCTAAATATGCTGTTCATGTTTTTATGCAGTTATTGGCTGAACTTTAAATCACTGATCCACCAAAAACTGTTGCGATTTAACCTGTGGGCTTTCTCAGTGGTTCTCAACTCCTGTCCTCAGGACCCACTAACAGGCCAGGTAACTGATATACATCACAGGTGATATCATGTGCTGCTCAGTGATTGCAGTATTCTAGTCTGCATCTCCCCAAGGGAATACTTAACCTCTTCCCACCCGGCCACTGCACATAAATGGCCAGGTGGGCTATCTCTCCTTCTGAGTGGACGTTCAGGAACGTCCCTCAGAAGGAGCGGGATCGCGCACGCTCGCTCCCACGCGATCCCGATGCACTCGTGTCACCCGGACACGGCGCATCTTAGATCGGCAGGAGGGCTCTGTGATTGGCCCTTCTGATCACATGACGGCCGTGTCCAATCACGGCTGTCATGTGATGTAAACAAACAGCCGGTTGCTAGTTGAACGGCTCTCCTCTCCTCACACGGAAACTTCACCAGCCGCCACTGGGTACAGCCGGAGTCAGATGAAAAGTTTAGGTAGCGCTAATCAAGCAAATCCCGACAGATATTTGTGTATACAGTATATAACTATACGTCAGCAAGTATGTTTTGCTGGGGCGTGCACTAACCTCTGCCTTGTTATGAGAATCTTCATAGTCGGTCTTCTCTTTTTCCAAACCAACCATCGTTATCTTTAGGTTTGAGACCTCGGCCATGAGGTCCAGCTTCTGGGTTTCAAGAGACGTCCGGCTCAAAAGCTCCTATTAAATAGAACATATAGATTAAGGTTGGAGGAATGGGTTTTGTTGTATTTGAATCTGCATCTTACATGACAAGGGTATTCTAGAGAGCCAACCACTAGGACATACCCCAAGTTTTTATAAAATGAAATCAAAAATATAAAACAAAAATATAACCCTCAGTCAGTTCTGCCCGGTTTGGTGACGTCATGGACTTGCCCATCTTACGCGTTGCGTCCAATACAGACTTTCTCAAAGTTTTTATTTTATTTATTTATTTTGTATATACTAGAGTTCACATAATGTTATTAATGTTATTTTTTGTTTTATGATTTAATTTTATCAGGTTTTGACCTAATGATAGATATGAGAAAAGCGCTACACTAGTTTTTGTGTTATATAAAAAAAAAAGCAACTTTTCTGTTTCGGTGATAGTGGGTTGAGTGTGCTGTGGTAGCACAGGGATATATATTAATTTACATATTTTAAAGTAGAACTATAGACATTTTTTTCTATTTTGGATAGAGTAACGGAGGGTTATAACCCCTGTCAGATTTTTTTTCATCATCTGTGTCCCATTGCAGAGATTTCCCTTCACTTCCTGTCCCATAGCCAAACAGGAAGTGAGAGAAGGGGTTAAGGGTCACAGTGATTCTGCATAAACATTACACCTGTAAATAAAGGGAATTGCTTGGGGACCCCCAGGTCACCAGAATTAGTGTCCCCATTGGAAGATTTCCCCTCTATTACTTTTCTGGGGACAAACATTTGTGATTTTCTTTTACTTTCAATGATAATGTTAAACAGGACAAATAGAGAGAGTGAATCTCCTTAACGGGGGCACAGACTGCAAAAAAAACTGACAGGTGATAGGGGAGGAGCTTTAGCACACAGCTTGTGATTGACAGCTTCAGCTCTGTCCCTGTGTGCTGTGTGAAGGGGAGTGTGCCCCTTCCCTCCAATCCAGCTTTCAGAGGTCTCCTCACGAAGCTCTGCAGTGTTTAATTTAAACTATCCATACCCTTTTTTCTGACAGCTCAGACAAGCTTTCTAAATTCTGGACTTTGAACAGCTGTAGAGAAGAGAGTTCTGCAGATAAACAGGTACAACTTATGTAGGAAGATTTGTTTCATCTTTGTATCACCTGAGGACTTCACTGGGTATATGCAATGTACACACAATCGGTCATTCCGACAATAAAACCCTGGATTTATTTCCGACGGATGTTGGCTCAAACTTGTCTTACATACATACACACGGTCACACAAATGTTGTCGGAAATGCCGAACCTCAAGAACGCGGTGACGTACAAGACGTACGGCGTGCCGAGAAAAATTGAGTTCAATAGCCAGTGCGGCTCTTCTGCTTGACCCAGGAAGTCAGCACAGCACAGGGATGGTGGGAGCCCTCATAATGATAAATTCATCATAACGAACATTCGTAATTGTTACGGAAAGTTAACGAAAATTCGTATTTCGTAAGAAATTTCGGACACGAATTACGAAATACGAATTAATTCTAATACGAAGCGAAAAACAAAACAAATGTATTGATGGTGCACATGTCTAATGCTTGCTTATTGGGATTTTTTTTTTTACCAAAACTATGTAGCAGAATACATATTGGCATTAACCACTAGAGGTCCGGGCCATAGCCGAATGGTGGCTACAGTGCGGACCTCAATTTCCAGGAGGCCATCATAGGACGCCCCCCCCCTGTGTACGCTCCCTGCAGGGCACTCAGGGAGCACGCTGTGATCACAGAGTCACGGAGACTGGGCTTATCACCGATCCGGTCCCGGCCCCTTAACATGTGATCAGCTGCCAGCCAATGACAGCTGATCACATGATGTAAACAAAAGCTCGTTTTTTTTCTCCTCACGCTGACAGCGGCTTATGTTGAAGGGACATCGGTCCCGAAGAGGAAGGAGGCACATCTGCCTCCTCTGTGCCATTTAGTACTCCCTGCCAGTGCCACCTGTCATTGTGCCCAAAGTGCCACCTATCAATGCCCATGAGTGCCACCTATCAATGCCCACCAGTGGTGCCAATCAGTGCCACCTAGCAGTGCTGCCTTTCACTGCCACCCATCAGTGCCCATCACTGCCACCCATCAGTGCCCATCACTGCCACCCATCGGTGACCTTCACTGCCACCTCATCAGCGTCAATGAAGGAGAAAAATTACCTGTTTACAAAATTTTATAACAGAATATAAAAAAATATAAAAATCTTTTTAAAAAAATTTGGTCTTTCAATTTTTTTAACAAAAAATAAAAACTGCAGAGGTGATCAAATACCATCAAAAGAAAGCTCTATTTGTGGGAAAAAAATGATAAAAATGTCATTTGGGTACAGTGTAGTATGACCGCGCAATTGTCATTCAAAGTCCGACAGCGCTGAAAGCTGAAAATTGGTCTGGACAGGAGGGGGGTTTAAGTGCTCAGTAAGCAAGTGGTTAATTGATGAAAAAATTTGATTTTTTTAAAAATTTTTATTGGATATGTCTTGTAGCAGAAAGAAAAAAATTATATATATGTTTTTTTTTTTAAATTGCCGGTCTTTTTTTGGTTATAGCGCAAAAATAGATACCACAGAGGTGATCACATACCACCAAAAGAAATCTCTATTTGTGGAAAAACAAAAAAAGGACAAACATTTTATATGGGCACAGCGTCGCACGACCATGCAATTGTCAATAACGCAGTGCCGTATCGCAAAAAATGGCCTGGTCATGAAGGGGGGGGGTAAACCTTCTGGGGCTGAATTGGTTAATCAGGCCTGCGCAAAGTCATAATTAGGTTGAATTAAAAAAAAAAAAAAAAAGAGATTTTACTTCTGTCAAGATTACAAAGTGATGTAATAGAAGAAAGAACTCACTTTTAGAGCGATTCCCTATCAGCCTTCTTAAAGGATCCGATCGATGTGCGCTCACCTGTGGGGTCAGCGGTCCGTGCCCAGCGCAAGGTGCGCGCTCTCAGCGACAAGTGCAGCGTAAACAGCAACCCCCCCGGTCCCTGCAGCCTCCTGTGTACAAAACCCCTCCAGATTGTGACCACGTCTTCCACGTGGAGCCTGAAAAGTTTTTTTAGTAAGCGCTAAGCTCTGAGGTCTGCCAGGAATACGGGAACCCCGAGCCATGTGCTGTTGTTGGGGAGATAATTAAAAAGTCGGCTTTTCTATAAAGGAATCTCCGTCTGGCTCCTAGACGCAGGCTGCTGACCATAATGGCACACAGAGGGAAGAACTCGCAGCTCAGCAAATGAGAAACAAATGTGAAGAGCAGACCGAGCACAACGTGCAGCAACAATGGGAATGTTGCCTCCGCATGTAACCCCTTTTTAGCCTGCAGAGTGGGTCTAACAAATAGATGAGATGCCAAGCTGGTATTTATAGTTCCCGCAGGATTTAGAGAGGCCAAGGGGGGCGACTTCTGAAAATTAAAAGAAAAGTAAGGCCTGGACGTTTTTGCTGCTGCTCCTAGGGGCGTCCAGGGTTTCTTTTTTCTGCCTTTAACCGCTTCAGCACCGGGCGATTTTACCCCCTTCCTTACCAGAGCACTTTTTGCGATTCGGCATTGCGTCGCTTTAACTAACAATTGCGCGGTCGTGCGACGTTACACCCAAACAAAATTGACGTCCTTTTTTTCCCACAAATAGAGCTTTCTTTTGGTGGTATTTGATCACCTCTGCGGTTTTTATTTTTTGCGCTATAAACAAAAGAAGAGCGACAATTTTGAAAAAAACACAATATTTTTTACTTTTTGCTATAATAAATATACAATTTTTAAAAAAAAAAAAAAACGATTTTTTTACTCAGTTTAGGCCGATATGTATTCTTCTACATATTTTTGGTAAAAAAAATCGCAATAAGCATATATTGATCGGTTTGCGCAAAAGTTATAGCGTCTACAAAATAGGGGATAGATTTATTGCATTTTTTTTTTTTTTTTTTTTACTAGTAATGGCGGCGATCTGCGTTTCATTTTTTCGTGACTGCGATATTGCGGCGGACACTTCGGACACTTTTGACACCTTTTTGGGACCATTCACATTTACACAGCGATCGTTGCTATAAAATTGCATTGATTACTGTGTAAATGTGACTGGCAGGGAAGGGGTTAACACTAGGGGGCGCTGCAGGGGTTAATATGTTCCCTAAGGTAGTGATTCTAACTGTGGGGGGAGGGGACTCCGGTGTTCCTCCGTACTGGGATCACATGATCGGTCTCCTCGCCACTGACAGGACGTGGACCTGTGTGTTTACACACACAGCTCCACGGTCCCGCACGGTCCCGCTGTTTTAACGGGCAATCGCGGTGCCCGGCGGACATCGCGGCCGCCGAGCACGCGGACCTAGGCGGCCGGGAATGGGAGGACGTGATATGACGCCCTCCCAGGATGGGAGATCCACCTTGTGGGCGTCATAGGACTATGGGCGGGATGTGAAGGGGTTAAATGCCCTTGCATGTAATGCTCCGTACACACGGTCAGATATTCCGATGGAAAAAGTCCGATCGGTTTAGGTTGTCGGAAAATCCGATCGTGTGTGGGCTCTAGCAGGCTACAAAGTAGTTGCGATGATATGTACAATTTACTAACACATGTCAAAGTTGCAAAATTGGGTCTGGGAGTTAAGATTTGTTTCCCCCTTCTGCCCCCCCCACCCCCCAGTCATAAAGGGGTTAATAATCATGGGCACATTTATTATTATTGTTTATTTTTAAAAGGTGGAATGAGTCTTTAATTTTTTTTTATGAGAACTTTCCACGTTTCAGCTAATGAAATGGAGAGACATATTTAAAATGGGAATACAACTGGCAGGCGCTGAGCCTCCTGCAGACGGAGAGAACCTGCTGCCCATATCATAGAATACCGGGCAGGATTAACATTCCGGGATAAGGGTTCTGCTGAACAACAGTTGCAACAGCAGCAGCTAAGAATAGACAGATGAAGGGTGTTGTGTCTGCTGGAGAATAATGGAGTGCGGGAGGTAAATGTTATTTTATGGCACATATATGAAGAATGCAGGCCACGGATCTTCCCTAATGCAAACTATGATGTCATAGTTGTAGAAACAATAAAATGACACAGAGGGCCTTGTTCAGCTCCACACCAATGGACCTATGTTACGTAATCGAATTTTATTGTTTGTTTATACTGAAATATAACAGTGATAGTATCACATGAATCCATAGTGGGCAGCATAGGAACTATAAGGTACAGTGGCGGCTGGTGCTCAACATTTGGGGGGGGGGGGGGTGCAATCAAACAAAAAAATTCTGAAAAAGAAAAAAACATCAGTTGCAGCCTCAATGTGCCCATCAAATGCAGCCACTGTACCATCAATTGCAGCCACTGTACCATCAATTGCAGCCACTGTGCCCATCAATTGCAGCCACTGTGCCCATCAATTGCAGCCACTGTGCCCATCAATTGCAGCCACTGTGCCCATCAATTGCAGCCACTGTGTCCATCAATTGCAGCCACTATACCATCAAACGCAGCCACTGTGCCCATCAAACGCAGCCACTGTGCCCATCAAATGCAGCCACTGTGCCCATCAAATGCAGCCACTGTGCCCATCAAATGCTGCCACTGTGCCCATCAAATGCCACCACTGAGCCCATCAAATGCAGCGGCTGTGCCCATCAAATGCAGCCACTGAGCCCATCAAATGCAGCCGCTGTAACCCCCCCCCCCCCCCCGCTGACTGCCCGGCACTTATTATGGCAAGGAAGACATGCACTTTTGTACGTGAATCACTTGCTCCAAGTGCAAAATGTGCGAAAAAAAGACAAGAATCCATAGTAGACAGTACAAGAACTGTCAGGTTGTCAGAACAGGTCGCATTCACACTATAGTAGCATATAAGTGTGCAGCAAAATTGCGCAATTATATGAGAGTTAGCAAACCCTACATTTCACTTGCAGTGCCATTCATTGTTAATGGCATCAAGAAAAACGCACATTTTTGTATGCGAAAAACTTGCGCCAAAGGTGGAAATATTTGTGGTTAAAAAGACATGCATGAGCTTAAAGCAGTAGTAAACTGCGCCAATTTTTTATTTATTTTTTACCCCACAAGGTAAAGGCATAATGTGCTAGTATGCATCGCATACTAGCTCATTAGGAAATACTTAACCTAGAACGAAGCCCACCAGCGGCGTGCTGTCACCGCTGAGAGGGCTTCCATCTTCAACCGGTCTTCCTTCTGGGTTTGCGTCCTCTGGCTGTCTGATTGGCCGTGCTGATGGCACAGGGCTCTGAATGGACGGCACAGGAATGCCCCTTCAGAGCACATGCGCCAGTGACATCACCAGCTGTGCAGGTTTAGAAGATATTAACGGTACCTACGGGTAAGCCCTATTACAGGCTTACCTGTAGGTACAAGTGCAAAAAAAGAGTTTACTTTTACAACGTAATTGTTTTGGGTGTTACCATTTACATACTATTTTTAGGAATCTATGTACAGCACCCTGCCAGCCTCTCCTACCTGCTATGATCTGCCTGCACTGCATAGAAAAGCACAGAGACCTAGGGATGACATCAATTGGATTCTTTCTTTTTTTTTTAAATACTTAACTTTACCTTTTCGATACGCCTTCAGGCCTTTCACCTGGCACACAGTGCACACTTCCTATTCGGATCGTCTCATGGCGGTGGTTGGCCGCTCAGTATGTCCTCAGTCTCCAGATTTGAATAAGGCAAGGCTGTTTTCTTACTTGGAAGTCTGAGGACATCTAGTGGTGAAATTAAATTACTACAAAGGACAGTGGCCGAGAGGAGGTGAATATTGTACCAAGAGCCGCTTTTTTTTTTTTTATTAAACCCTTGATGAGGGACTATTAAAAAAAAAAAACAGGCTTACTGCTGGTTGGACAATTGACCCCCCCTATTAGTAGATTTACATCACTTCCTGTGCTTGTGACACCCTGACCACCTGTTAGGGTTGCCACCTTTTCTTCAAGCCAAACCCGAACGATTTAGCGGCCTGGGACACCTTTGGCTGCCCCCAAGGAGAGTAGTAATGTGGTGCGCATAGCGTGTGGCAGCAAACAGTGGGTGTGACCAAATTTCTCTTGCTGACACAATCGCCCTGCCCCCCCCAGTGATGCCGAACCTGAACCCAGACAGCCGCCCGCAGCCCCCAGGCGGCAACAGATTTGTGTGTGACTATCTTGGTTACTTGGGGAGCCACAGCCCGGTCTGAATAATCTGTCCGGGTTTCAGTCCGCCTGAAACCCAGACACAGGATTCCAAACCTGGACTGTCCGGGTGAATCCCGGACAGGTGGCAACCCTACCCACCTATCACTGGGACAGAACCAATTTTTTTATTTAAATAAAGAAATACTTGTGTGGTGTGTCAGTTTGCGTTGCTAAACCAACTCATTTTATGAATCAGATTTTTTTTATTTACTCATAGATAGCAAATATAAAGAATCACCCTTTACACATTCCTACAAAGGTATTCATTTATTAAAGAAGTAGAACCAGTTTTCAGGTCAGCTGGTGCAATCAACTGGAATAGGTTTTATGATGTGCAGAATGCCAGCCTCAGTGAGTCACCCCATGTATGTGACGCTCCACAGATAACACAGCATGATCTCTGTGTGTTTTCCTGTGTACTTAGCTGCAGGGCTGGAATTGCAATTTTAATTAAAATTAAAGTAATTATAAATCACGTTGATTTCTTTTAACAGCAGATTATTCTGGAATCCAACAACAAAATAAGGAATGAGGGAATGGGCCAAGTGCAGAGTGCCCCCCCCCCCCTGGAATCAGGGATCGGATCTTAAAATTCAGCACAGTTGTGTCTCTATCGAGGTGCTGCACCCGGGTGCCACCATTAAGGTGCTGTCAAGTGTAGTGTGACTTTGGGCTCTTTTCCCTGCTCAGTCCAGCAGAGAACTTGGCGGTGCTGTGACGGAAGAATGGCGAGCTGCGGGCTATCAGAGGTTTCCCCCGCTCGCCCCACCCATTCTTCTGTCAGGGAGAAGAGACGGCGGCTCTCACCAGGTTCCCCACCCAGCTTCCTGCCCTGCTCCGTTCCTTCCCAATTGGCCATAACTAAGGGCCAATCAAAGGCGACTAGGAGAGGCAAGCTTCATGGGACAGGTAGTCCCAAAAGATTGGCGGCTCCATTTTCCACAGGGAGGAGGCTACAGCTCGATCAAGAGAGAGATTGAGAGACTGCAGCCTGGAAAGAAGCTGAGGGAGAGAGTGCTACAGGACGAGGAGTGTGCTGGGCGGAAGCCAGAGAGAGAGCCTGCCAGGGCCACAAAAGAGAGTCATGCTGTCCAGCACCACCAGAGAGAGAGCCACACTGGCCAGCACCACCAGAGAGAGACTGAGCCACTACCAGGGTACAGACATGCTACACTACTGACCAGTGTCACCCCCGGGGAACCCCCGACCCCCTGCTCCTGCTTCCCCCCCATAATCCCTGAGCTCACCTGGCTGCTTTCTGAACCCAGGAAGGGCACACGGCATTCATTATTGAGAGTGGTGGGTCATCAGAGAAGTCCCTTCACCCATCTCGTGCTAAAGGTTTTGAGCTTTGAGCATGTCTGGGTCAGTGTCCTGGCAGCAGGGACTCTAGTGTTCTGATCTGCATTGGGAGGAGGCATCAGGGATCTAAGAGACCCCCATGATGTCTCCATTAAAGAGTACCTGTCACTGCTTCTGTGTGATTATACATAGCAGGCCTCTCAGCCCAGTAATCACAGAAGTAAAAATTTAACTAAAAAGGCATATTAAATAATACCAATTAAAAACACACATAGAAGTTAGTAAATGCAATACATGCTGGGTACTCCCGCAAATTCAGAAAAAAGAGACAAAAGAGATAAAAGTATTATCTTGGGACCACCATTTAGGTTGAAAGCTGATTCCTTTTGCCTGGAGATGGATTTTAAACCAAAAATGTATTATATTGCAGCTTACCAATCATTAGTTGTCATGGCTGCATTCGTTTTCTTATTCTTTATTTTTTTTTCCCCACCCGGTGATCTGCCCAGTAACCAGTACCGATCCTGACCTCCCTCCTCCCTCCTTTAAACAAAACAGTCAAAGAATAAGTACAACAATATAGAACAGAATGAGGTCCCCAGAGAGCCTCTCTTACATCAGGGTCCTCAGTGAGCCTCCCCTTACATCAGGGTGTCCAGAGAGCCTCCCCTTACATCAGGGTTCTCAGAGAGCCACACCTTACATCAGGGTCCTCAGAGTGCCTCCCCTTACATCAGGGTCCTCAGAGAGCCTCCCCTTACCTCAGGGTCCTCAGAGAGCCTCCCCTTACAACAGGGTCCTCAGAGAGCCTCCCCTTACAACAGGGTCCTCAGAGAGCCTCCCCAGACATCAGGGTCCTCAGAGAGCCTCCCCTTACATCAGGGTCCTCAGAGAGCCTCCCCTTACATCAGGGTCCTCAGAGAGCCTCCCCTTACATCAGGGTCCTCAGAGAGCCTCCCCTTACATCAGGGTCCTCAGAGAGCCTCCCCTTACATCAGTGTCCTCAGAGAGCCTCCCCTTACCTCAGGGTCCTCAGAGAGCCATAGCCTGGGCACAGGGCCGGTTAATTTGTTACATTTACCGTATTTATCGGCGTATAACACGCACCCTTTCTGGTGCGTGTTATACGCCGATAAATAAGGTAATTCCTTTAGATACGGCATTCGTTATTTCGGATAATTCGTAAGTTTGTTCACTAACAGCCAAATTGAAAGGAAATTCCAAGACCTATAATTTAATAGTTAGTTATTATTAGTTAGTTAGAAAATACGAAAGTAACTAATAATAACTAACTATTAAATTATAGGTCTTGGAATTTCCTTTCATATTTGGCTGTTAGTGAACGTAACGAATACAAATTTATCCGAATTATCTGAAATAACGAATGCTGCATCTAAACAAATGGAACGGAACTAATTAATAATAATTAATAATAAAACGTTTTTTATTATTGTTATTTATTATTATTAATTTGTTATGTTTAATTCATTTAGATACGGCATTCATTATTTCAGATAATTCGTAACTTCAGATACATTCGTAACAGCCAAATTTGAAGGGAAATTCCAATACCTTTAATTTAATAGTATATATATATATATAGTTAGTAATAGTTATCATTAGTTAGTTATTATTTCAGATTTGCAAATTTTCGGATTTTTGAATTTCCGAATATTTTAATTTATGAATATTCGGAAAACTTGGTTAAACGGGTTTTCGTTAATTCGGATATTTCCGAATGAACGAATTTGTCTAAATTCAATTAAAAAACGAATTTGAAAAACGAAATGAATTGCACATGTCCACCAGCAATCAGCATTGGAATCTGCCGGTTTATATCATTGCACAAGGTTTCCATTTCTCATTACTTTGTTTGGACCTCCTCCAGCACTTGCTGTAGCTTCTAATGCACACCGTGAAAAGCTCACAGAGTGCAGTGAAGTCAGAATACGCAGTTTCCCTGCAGGAGTGGAGCCAGTATTAAAATCCGGTTTCCTTTAAACCCTTAGAGAAAACAAAACTGTATTATCAGAGTAAACAGGACTTCAGCCAACAATTTATTCATAACAAAAGCAGCGCTAAAACCGCACAGCAAACGTCACCGTGCATGGCCCTGTGGGAAGAATGCGTCCTCTGACCTTGTTTCGCAAACAGAAGAATTTGAACAAAGTTTAGTTCTGTTTACTTATATAGATAAGATTGAAAGAGACCCAGTACAGGACAGTACAGGCAGGTAAAGGAGAGAGAAGGTAACACAACTCCCATGTGACTTCCTATATAGAGTATAGGCCAAGTTTTGTATGATAAGGAGAACCGATCACCAGGAAATAACCATTCTGAATGCTACATCAATATTTAGCCTTTGAAGGTCACTTTCTCGGCAGGAAATGAAATGGATATATAGCAGCTTAAGTGCTCGTACAACATGGGAGGCAGTAAAAGCAGGCGGTTGACCTTTTAGCTTTTAGCTCCAAGCTACTGATTTCTGTGTTTGTAATATTCTGTTGCTCCTGTATACAGAAGTACTCAGATTGGGAGAGAGTTGTAGCACTGGAGGCCAATTAAGTGACAAGCAGCATACTGATAGGAGAAGAGAGCAGAATGATGACCTATCAGTTTTCTGCTGCTCTTTCACTGTCCAATCACAGACTGGGGGCAGTAAGGTGACCTAGCTGAATTTCTTAACTGCAGTTAAAGAGGAGTATCCATAAAAAAATAAAAAAAAAATAAAAAAAGTCAGCAGCTACAAATACTGCAGCTGCTGACTTTTAATAATCGGACACTTACCTGTTCCAGGGTCCAACGATGCGGGGGATCGAAGCTCCACTCATCTCCGATTGGCGGCGCCGGCATTGCAACTGTGGGCACCTGGCTGTGGCTTCACAGCCGGGCACCCACTGCTCATGCGCGAGCGGCGCCAGGATCTGTCACGTGTCCCAGATGACTGACAGGAGGGAGCCCTTCCTGTGCCGAGGGGAAGTGATGTCACCAGCCCAGGCACCGAAGGAGGTAGACTACAAGGGACCCCCTAGCAACAGGCATTTAGAGGTGAGTTGAAAACATATTTTTTTAGGAATTTTTAAGCATTTTTTTTTGGGGGGGGGACGGGGGGACGGGACGGACACCACTTTAAGAAACGTAAGCTGGTTGTGCTGTGTAAACCTCAGGGTGGATGTACAAATCCTTTGCTAGGCAAAACAGCTTTCATATACAGGTGCATCTCATGAAATTAAAATATCATCAAAAAGTTAATTTAATTTCAGTAATTCAATTTAACCACTTAAGCCCTGGAAGATTTGCCTGCTGAATGACCGGGTCATTTTTTGCGATTCGGCACTGCGTCGATTTAACTGACAATTGTGCGGACGTGCAACGTTGCACCCAAACAAAATTGATGTCCTTTTTTTCCTACAAATAGAGCTTTCTTTTGGTGGTATTTGATAGCCTCTGCGTTTTTTATTTTTTGTGCTATAAACAAAAAAAGAGCGACAATTTTGAAAAAAACACAATATTTTGTACTTTTTGCTATAATAAATATCCCCATTTTTTTTTTAAAAAGATCATTTTTTCTCTGTTTAGGCCAATATGTACTCTTCTACATATTTTTGGTAAAAAACGAAATCGCAATAAGCGTATATTGATTGGTTTTGCGCAAAAGTTATAGCGTCTACAAAATAGGGGATAGATTTATAGCATTTTTATTATTATTTTTATGCGGTGATCTGCAATTTTTATTGGGACTGCGACATTATGGAGGACACATCGAACACTTTTAACACACTTTTGGGACCATTGAAATTTATACAGCGATCAGTGCTATAAAAATAAAAATGCACTGATTACTGTAAAAATGTCGCAGGCAGGGAAGGGGTTAACACTAGGGGGCGATCAAGGGGTTAACTGTGTCCCCTGTGTGTGTTCTAACTGTAGGGGGGATGGGACTGACATAGAGGAAATTATAGCTCATGGTTCCTAGCTATTAGGAACTCGCTATCTGTCTCTCCTCACAGAACAGGGATTTGTGTGTTTACGCACACACGTCCCTGTTCTGCCTCTCGTACCCGCGATCGCTCTTAGCCGGCGGTCATCGCGACCATCGGCCACGAGCATCTGCACCCCCGCAGTGCAGCAGGCACGTGCACGCTCCTGCTATCCCGATCCCGCAAGCTGACGTACAGCTACGACGGTTAGCAGGATCGTGCCGACCCACGGGAGTATAATGACGGTGGCTGGTCGACAAGGGGTTAAAAAGTGAAAAAAAACATTTTATATAGATGCATTACACACAGAGTGATATATTTCAAGCATATCTTTCTTTGAATTTTGATGATTATGGATTACAGCTAGTGAAAAACCCAAAATGTAGTATCTCAGAACTATAGAATATTACATAAGACCAATAAAAAAAGGATTTTTAATACGGGAATGTTGGCTTACTGAAAAGTATGTCCATGTACAATATAGTATGCACTCAATACTTGGTCGGGGCTCCTTTTGCATGAATTACTGCATCAATGTGGCGTGGCATGGGGGCGATCAGCCTGTGGCACTGCTGAGGTGTTATGGAAGCCAGGTTGCTTTGATAGTGGCCTTCAGCTCATCTGCATTGTTGGGTCTGGTGTCTCTCATCTTCCTCTTCCTCCTCACGGACTGTGGAAAAATTTGTATTTCATTTGGAAAACAAGGCCCTAGAGTCTGGAGGAAGAGTGGAGAGGCATAGAATCCAAGTTGCATGAGGTCCAGAGTGAAGTTTCCACATTTAGTGATGATTTGGGGAGTCATGTCATCTGCTGGAGTTGGTCCACTGTGTTTTATCAAGTCCAAAGTCAGCGCAGTCCTCTACCAGGAAATTCTGGAGCACCTTATGCTTCCCTCTGCTGACCAGCTTTATGGAGATGCCGATTTCATTTTCCAGCAGGACTTGGCACCTGCCCACACTGCCAAAAAGTACCAATACCTGGTTTAATGATCATGGCATCACTGTGCTTGATTGGCCAGCAAACTCACCTGACCTAAACTCCATAGAGAATCTGTGGGGTATTGTCAAGAGGAAGATGAGAGACACCAGACCCAACAAAGCAGACAAGCTGAAGGCCGCTATCAAAGCAACCTGGGCTTCCATAACTCCTCAGTAGTGCCGCAGGCTGATCGCTCCTTGCCACGCCGCATTGATGCAGTAATTCATGCAAAAGGAACCCCCGACCAAGTACTGAGTGCAAACTATATTGTACATGGACTTACTTTTCAGTAAGCCAACATTTCTGTATTAAAAATCCTTTTTTTTTTTTTTTTTATTGGTCTTACGCAATTACAGTGGCTTGCGAAAGTATTCGGCCCCTTGAACTTTTCAACCTTTTGCCACATTTCAGGCTTCAAACATAAAGATATAAAATTTGAATTTTTTGTGAAGAATCACCAACAAGTGGGACACAATTGTGAAGTGGAACGAAATCTATTGGATTTTTGAAACTTTTTTAACTAATAAAAAAATGAAAAGTGGGGCGTGCAAAATTATTCAGCCCCTTGCGTTAATACTTTGTAGAGCCACCTTTTGCTGCGATTACAGCTGCAAGTCGCTTGGGGTATGTCTCTATCAGTTTTGCACATCGAGAGACTGAAATTCTTGCCCATTCTTCCTTGCAAAACAGCTCGAGCTCAGTGAGGTTGGATGGAGAGCGTTTGTGAACAGCAGTTTTCAGCTCTTTCACAGATTCTCGATTGGATTCAGGTCTGGACTTTGACTTGGCCATTCTAACACCTGGATACGTTTATTTGTGAACCATTCCTTTGTAGATTTTGCTGTATGTTTGGGATCATTGTCTTGTTGGAAGATAAATCTCCGTCCCAGTTTCAGGTCTTTTGCAGACTCCAACAGGTTTTCATCCAGAATGGTCTTGTATTTGGCTGCATCCATCTTCGCCTCAATTTTAACCATCTTCCCTGTCCCTGCTGAAGAAAAGCAGGCCCAAACCATGATGCTGCCACCACCATGTTTGACAGTGGGGATGGTGTGTTGAGGGTTATGAGCTGTGTTGCTTTTATGCCAAACATATCGTTTTGCATTGTGGCCAAAAAGTTTGATTTTGGTTTCATCGGACCAGAGCACCTTCTTCCACATGTTTGGTGTGTCTCCCAGGTGGCTTGTGGCAAACTTTAGACGAGACTTTTTATGGATATCTTTGAGAAATGGCTTTCTTCTTGCCACTCTTCCATAAAGGCCAGATTTGTGCAGTGTACGACTGATTGTTGTCCTATGGACAGACTCTCCCACCTCAGCTGTAGTTCTCTGCAGTTCATCCAGAGTGATCATGGGCCTCTTGGCTGCATCTCTGATCAGTCTTCTCCTTGTCTGAGCTGAAAGTTTAGAGGGACAGCCAGGTCTTGGTAGATTTGCAGTGGTCTGATACTCCTTCCATTTCAAAATGATCGCTTGCACAGTGCTCCTTGGGAAATCTTTTTGTATCCAAATCCAGGTTTAAACTTCTCCACAACAGTATTACGGACCTGCCTGGTGTGTTCCTTGGTCTTCATGATGCTCTCTGCGCTTTCAACAGAACCCTGAGACTATCACAGAGCAGGTGCATTTATACAGAGACTTGATTACACACAGGTGGATTCTATTTATCACCATCAGTCATTTAGGACAACATTGGATCATTCAGAGATCCTCACTGAACTTCTGGAGTGAGTTTGCTGCACTGAAAGTAAAGGGGCCGAATAATTTTGCACGCACCACTTTTCAGTTTTTTATTTGCTAAAAAAGTTAAAAATATCCAATAGATTTCGTTCCACTTCACAATTGTGTCCCACTTTTTGGTGATTCTTCACAAAAAATTAAAATTTTATATCTTTATGTTTGAAGCCTGAAATGTGGCAAAAGGTTGAAAAGTTCAAGGGGGCCGAATACTTTTGCAAGCCACTGTATCTAATTTTCTGAGATACTGAATTTTGGGTTTTCACTAGCTATAAGCCATAATCATCAAAATGAAAAGAAAGACATGCTTGAAATATATCACTCTGTGTGTAACGCATCAATATAAAATATATGAGTTTCACTTTTTGAATTGAATTACTGAAATAAATTAATTTTTTGATGATATTCTAATTTTATGAGGTGCCCCTGTTTATGCTGAGCATTTCCTCCCTATCACATCTGAGCAGCCCATGTGACTATAGAGTCACAAATGTGGGCGTATAAACAGTGGTAAATGACAGCCCACTCTCTCCCCCCCTCCTCCACGCCCACTAACCAGCTAAACACAAAGGGGGTGGGATATTACATGTTGATTGATGGAGGCTTCACCTCCCCCTTATTCTAAGACACAGGCTGGAGGGACGTGACAAAGCCTGCGACTGTCAGAAATCCGCCCCCACACCATGTTATTGCCAAAAATTAGAAAGATTTAATTTCAAATATATATTTGTATGACAATTTAAAACAGATGTTAGATATTATTTATTTATTTTTACTCTGTTTTCCAAATTTTGAACATGTGATCAGCAGCAGCGGACTAGAAGCTCCTCCTGCTTATGTTTCCCTGCAGACAGGCTGGGAAAGAGCTGGGTCATGTGACAGCTGTATCTAGATTAGGAAAAATTTGATGTTTTTAATAAAATAATTACAGTGCCATCATCCACATACAGAAAGAGAAGGGACAATGGAAAATTAAACAGTGTGTGTTTAGTATCCCTTTAACTTTTTAATTTCCTATGCAGCGTATCTATTTAATACTCCTGGGATGGAAGAACAATGGAAGATGGTTGGCGTCTATTCTGGATGCATTTTCTTTCATATTTGACTTTTTTCGTTATTTTTAAACATGCTCCTTTGGGCTATAATTCAATTCTTATCTCAAGCCTGGGGTGTGTCAGAACCTGGCAAATAGTTCAAAAAGACACATTTCGATCTCTATAAGCAATACAAGTGGGGAAGCCAGACAGACATACAAGAATCTGTTTCTTGTTGGTGCCAACCACCCTTCATAGTATTGATACATTGATGATGTTTTTTCAGCATTAAATAGAATTGAAACTAACAAACTGACTGTGCATGTCTAGCCTTCTCCAAAACATGTGGTTACATGGTAAAAACACTGTGTGTATGTGTGATAAATATATATATATACACACAGTATCTCACATTTATTTTTGTAAATATTTTATTCTATCTTTTCATGTCACAACAGTGAAGAAATGACACTTTGCTACAATGTAATGTAGTGAGTGTACAGCTTGTATAACAGTGTACATTTTCTGTCCCCTCAAAATAACTCAGCACACAGCCATTAATGTCGAAACTGCTGGAAACAAAAGTGAGTACACCCCTAAGTGAAAATGTCCAAATTGAGCCCAAAGTGTCAATATTTTGTGTGGCCACCATTATTTTCCAGCACTGCCTTAACCCTCTTGGGCATGGAGTTCACCAGAGCTTCACAGGTTGCCACTGGAGTCCTCTTCCACTCCTCCATGACGACATCACGGAGCTGGTGGATGTTAGAGACCTTGTATTCCTCCACCTTTCATTTGAGGATCCCCCACAGATGCTCGATAGTGTTTAGGTCTGGAGACATGCTTGGCCAGTCCATCACCTTTACCCTCAGATTATTTAGCAAGGCAGTGGTCGTCTTGGAGGTGTGTTTGGGGTCGTTATGTTGGAATACTGCCCTGCGGCCCAGTCTCTGAAGGGAGGAGATCATGCTCTGCTTCAGTATGTCGCAGTACATGTTGGCATTCTTGGTTCCCTCAATGAACTGTAGCTCCCCAGTGCCGGCAGCACTCATGCAGCCCCAGACAATGACACTCCCACCACAATGCTTGACTGTAGGCAAAACACACTTGTCTTTGTACTCCTCACCTGGTTGCCGCCACACACGCTTGACACCATCTGAACCAAATAAGTCTATCTTGGTCCCATCAGAGCACAGTCAAATGGTTCCTGTAATCCATGTCCTTAGTCTGCTTGTCTTCAGCAAATTATTGTTTTCAGGCTTTCTTGTGCATCATCTTAAGAAGAGGCTTCTTTCTGGGACAACAGCCATGCAGACCAATTTGATGCAGTGTGTGGCGTATGGTCTGAGCACTGACAGGCTGACCCCTCACCCCTTCAATCTCTGCAGCAATGCTGGCAGCACTCATACGTCTATTTCCAAAGACAACCTCTGGATATGATGCTGAGCACTTGCTCTGGCACTCTGCAGTGTAGTGGAGCATCATGGGAAATGTAGTTCCAAAACATCTGGGGTGCCAAGGTTCGCCATCACTGGCCTATGCCATCTTTATGTAGAGAAACAATTCTTTTTTTTTTTGGATCCTCAGAGAGTTCTTTGCCATGAGGTGCCATGTTGAACTTCCAGTGACCAGTATTAGAGAGTGAGAGCGATAACACCAAACTGAACACACCTGCTCCCCATTCATACCTGAGACCTTGTAACACGAATGAGTCATATGACACCGGGGAGGGAAAATGGCTAATTGGGCCCAATTTGGACATTTTCACCTAGGGGTGTACTCAATTTTGTTGCCAGTGGTTTAGATATTAATGGCTGTGTGTTGAGTTATTTTGAGGGGACAGACAATTTACACTGTTATACAAGCTGTACACTCACTACTTTACATTGTAACAAAGTGTCATTTCTTCAGTGTTGTCACATGAAAAAATATAATAAAATATTAAAAAAAAATGTGAGGGGTGTACTCACTTTTGTGAGATACTGTATATATATATATATATATATATTAGCATTACTTATAGTCTTGTCATCATGTCCCCTTTATGATAGTAGTGTTTTATACATATCAATTGCTTCTAATGCATCAGCTCTTATTTATTTATTCTGTAGCACCCTGCTAGATAGGTTGCTAGGATAATTAGGAAAATGTAGGTCTTTTTTTGGCTCCTCTAATCAGTAGAATAGTTTTGTGATTGCTTTAAGCCCCATACACACGGTCGGACTTTTTCATGGATTCTGTCCGATCGGACAATGTTGTCGAAAAATCAGACCGTGTGTATGCACCATCGGACAGTGTACGTCGGATTGTCCGACGGACAAAGTCTTATCTCCTGCTGGAAAGATTTGCCGACAACACGGTCCGATCACACCAAATCCGATCGTGTGTACGGTTGTCCGACCGGACAAAGTGCTACGCATGCTCAGATCACATTACAAGACCAAAGCTATTGGCTACTAGCCTCTACGTAGTCCCGTCGTAGGCAACAAACGTCACCACGTTCAGAATGATCGGATTTTCCGACAACTTTGTCCGACCGTGTGTACGCAAAACCAACATCAGACAAAGTATGACGGACAGGATCCGACCGACCTGGTCCGCGGATTGTCCGACCGTGTGTATGGGGCTTTAGGCTGTTCTGAATTTCACTGGCTACAGGTTTGATTGCCTCCCCTGTCTGCTAGAGGATTCTAGAATGTAGTGGGCTGGAAGAGGCAAATCAGCAGCCTGAATATTTCTGCTGTCTCCGCCAATCCCTGGGGGAGGGTGTCCAGTAGGTGGCTGAGGATCTCATAAATAGTCTGGGGCCTAGTACAGCTGTGTTCTTGTCCAGCAGGAGAAGTTCCCAGCCTGAAGGGCTGCCGCCCCCCTTCTGGGCTGTATAACTGAAATTGTGCATGTTGTTCATTCAAGGTCCCAGCTAGATCAGAGATGGGGGCCTATTTCTGAGAAACTTTGAAACGAATCAAGGGACTTCACTGGCAGTCTGATCTGGAAAGCTCATTGGGGTGGATATTGGAAGGAGGCATCCAGTTATCCAGGGACATGGTAAGTACAGACCTAAGTCCAGGATTCCAGTGATTTTTTTTTGCTCATACTAGTGGTTGCTTGGACTGGGACAAGTCTTACAAAGTCTCAGCCCTGATGAGCTCTTACTGTACTGTAAAGGGCTGTTCTAAGGAGTACTGACATAGTGAATAGTGCCCCCCGGTTATTACACAGTGTTCCTGGAGTATTTCCAATTTCTCTTTGCCAAGTTATTCAGCATTGCAATAAACAAAAAAAGAAAAGACAACCCCAAGACTAATCATTTAGCTGGAGGGAGTGATTGCGTCTGTGTGATAAGTGTGTGATCTACCCATTAATTAGTTAGGTGCATATACATTTTTTTTACCTCTTCCCTCTTGGCTAGTGATTAATCAATAGGACAAGTTGAACCATTACAACATAAAATGCCTGTTGTTTATAGAGCTCAATATACCAAGTGGAAAAATACATACGCATATTAGCAAATCAGAGCAGAGACTCCTCCCCATCTCCCACATCCAATCGTACAACTGTGTCTGAGGTTTCGAACAGAGGCAGTTTGCCTTTCCTGGTTCTTCCTTTTTGTTCACATCAACATGCTAATGAAATTATTAAATAAAATGCTTATGTTATCAGTACATATCTTATTTTAGACCCAGTGCCATCATCAATGGGTCTCTGTGCTTCTCTATGCAATGAAAGCAGATCATGGCGGATAGGAGGGGAACTGATGGGAGAGGCCAGCAGAGTGTGGTACATCCTGAAAACTGTAAGCAGTGGTAAAACCCACACGTGATAGTGAATCTCCATGATTGAAAAAAATGAAATCCAATAAATGAAAGGGGTGAGCCAGGGACAGTAAGACTCAATAGGAAATGGCAAGAATTTTGGTTGAAGACTCAGCCAAGAAATCAGGTTGAGCTGCTGCTCTCTAATGCAGAATCTCACAGTGTGCAGTGAAATCAGAGTCAGCTATTTCAGTACAGTAGAGGAGATTGTACAGCTGTGCAAGACTGAAGATCAGCTTTAAATCATAGTATTAAATCCCCAGAGTGTGTAAGCCAGTTTATTTATAAAGTGAGAGAGAGTGAGAGAAAGAGAGGGGGGGAGAGAGGAAGAGAGGAAAGGGGGGGAGGAAGAAAATGAGGGGAGAGAAAGAGAGAGAGAAGAGGGGGATAGAAAACGAGGGAGGAAGAGAGAGACAGGGGAGGGGAGAGGGGGCAGAAAGAGGAAGAGAAAGAGAGAACAAGGGGGAGAGGGAGGGAAAGAGGGAGAGGGGGAGACAGAGAGGGAAGAGAGAAAGAAGGGGGAGAGAGAGGGAGAGAAAGAAGGGGAGAGAAAGAAGACGGGAGAAGAAAGAGAGAAAGAAGAGGGGGGAGAGAGAAAGAGAAAGAAAGGGGAGAGAGGGGGGAGGGAGAGAGAAAGATGTCAGGAAAGAAAGAGAAAAAGGGGGGAGAGAAAGAAGGGCGGAGGGAGAGAAAAAAGGGGGAGAGGGGGAGGGAGAGAGAGAGGGAGGGAAAGAAGGGGGAGAGAGGGGGGAGGGGGGTAGAGAGGGGGAGAGAGGGGGGGGGGGGGGTAGAGAGGGGGGGAGAAAGAAGAGGGGGGAGAACGTGGGGGAGAGAGATGGGGAGAGAAAGACAAAAGGCAAGAGAGAGAGAGAGAAGGAGAGAGAGAGAGAGAGAAGAGAAAGAAGGGGGAGAGAGAGAGGGAGAGAAAGAAGGGGGGGTGAGTTTGAGAGAGAGATAGAGGGGGAGAGAAGGAGAGAGAAATGGGGAGAAAAAAGGGGGGAGAGAGAGGGGTGAGAAAGAAGGGGCGAGAGAAGAAAAGCGAGGGAGAGAATAAGGGGGGGGGGGATAGAGGGAGAGGAAGAAAGGGAGAGAAAGAAGGGGGGAGAGAAGAAAAGCGAGGGAGAGAATAAGGGGGGGAGAGAGAGGGAGAGGAAGAAAGGGAGAGAAAGAAGGGGGGAGAGAAGGAAAGAGAGGGAGAGAATAAGGGGGAGAGAGGGAGAGCGGGAGAGAAAGGAGGGGGAGGGGTAAGGGGGAGAGAGAGAAGGGGGAGGAGAGAGAGAGAGATAGAGAGAAATAAAAGAGAGAAAGAAGGGGGAGAGAGAGGGAGAAAAAGAAGGAGGGAAAGAGGGGGTAGAGAGGGAGAGAAATAAGAGGGGGGAGAGGGGGGAAGGAGAGGGGAAGAAAGAAGGGGGGAATGAGCGAGAGAGAGAGAAAGAGGAAGAGAAAGAAGGGGAGAGAGAGAGAGAGAGAGGAAGAGGAAGAAGGGGAGAGAGAGAGATAGAGGGGGAGAGAAAGAAGGGGAGAGAAGGAGAGAGAGGGAGAGAGAGAAAGAAGGGGAGAGGAAGAGAAAAAAAAGGGCGGAGAGAGAGGGAGGGGGTAGAGAGGGAGAGAAATAAGAGGGGGGAGAGAAAGAGAGGGGGGAGAAAGAAGGGGGGAATGAGCAAGAGAGAGAGAGAGAGAGAGAGAGAGGAAGAGGAAGAAGGGGAAAGAGAGAGAGAGAGAGGAAGAAGGCAGGGCCGGATTAACATAGGGGCTATTGGAGCTGCAGCTCCAGGCCCCTTTCTCAAGATAGGCCCATTTGCCCAAAAAAAAAAAAAATCAAAAAAAAAAAAAAAATCAAAAAAATAAATAAATAAAAAAAGATAGACTTCGAGGGTCGTAGCTCAGCGACATTTGGTGGGTAGGTAGCTAAATACCTACTTCAACACTGGTTAAAATATGGGGCTGCTAACATCTATGGTTCCGGAGATATGGGGTTGCTTGCGCAGTCAGTCAGAAGCTACATACAGAGCGGCCAGTATAAATACAAGGTGGAACACTCTGCAGCAGACTGAGAGGATGAACTCACAGGGCTTATAATAATTATTTGTATATTACTTATGGTAATTAACTCCTTGCCACCCAGGCCAATTCTGACACTTCTCTCCTACATGTAAAAATCATCATTTTTTTTGCTAGAAAATTACTCAGAACCCTCAAGCATTATATATATTGTTTTAGCAGACAACCTATGGAATAAAATGGTGGTCTTTGCAACTTTTTATGTTGCACGATATTTGCGCAGCAATTTTTCAAAAATTTTTTTGGGAAAGAAACTGTTTCATTCATAAAAAAAACACTAAAGTTAGCACGATTTTTTTTGTGTACCAAGCGATGCTTTAAATTTTTTTGAAGGTTACTTATTTAGAGTTACAGAGAAGGTCTAGTGCTAGAATTATTGCTCTCGCTCTAACGATCGCGATGATACCTCACATGTGTGTATCTGGCTCTGATACTAACCAGTGCCTACCCAGCCACTGACTAGTATCTCTCCCCAGCCGGTCCCCACACACCCTCTCACCTGCTGACCTGTGAATGGGGGAATCACTCCCGCAGTGTTATTGTGTTCTGCCAGTGAATACGATGATCAGTGTTGCTAACTATAGCTGGCAGCACTGATTGTTTTGGGGAAAACCTGACAGGCTGGTTGTACTCAAGTCATTTAATAGGTTGACTTGTGTAAAACCTGCTAGCCCATACATAGATTGACTATGGCTGGTCTCTGCTTAATTGGTGTAATTTCAATCCATGTATAGCCCGCTTAACCACTACGCAGTCCCTAAACATCCTTCCACAAACCTTTTTACATATTTCCTTCCCAGATTACTTCATCCTCCTCTCCTTTACATACTGCTCACTGTCATACCCTCCACACTTTTCTCCTATACATACTGCTCACTGTCATACCCTCCACACTTTTCTCCTATACATAGCACCCGCTGTCATATCCTACACACTCCTCTCCTTTACATAGTGCTCGCTGTCATACACATCTCTCCTATACATAGTGCCCACTGTCGTACCCTCCACACTCCTCTCCTGTACATACTGCTCACTGTCATACCCTCCACACTCATCTCCTATACATAGTGCCCACTGTCATTACCCAAAACTTCTTTCCTATACATAGTGCCCACTGTAATACCCTACACACTCCTCTCCTGTACATACTACTCACTGTCATACCCTCCATACTCCTCTCCTATACATAGTGCCCACTGTCATACCCTCCACGCTCCTCTCCTGTACATACTACTTACTGTCATACCCTCCATACTCCTCTCCTGTACATACTACTCACTGTCATACCCTCCATACTCCTCTCCTATACATAGTGCCCACTGTCATACCCTCCACACTCCTCTCCTGTAATTACTGCTTACTGTCCTACTCTCCACACTTCTCTCCTGTACATAGTGCCCACTGTCATACCCTCCACACTCCTCTCCTGTATATATTGCTCAATGGCATACCCTCCACACTCTTCTCTTATACATAGTGCCCACTGTAATACCCTCTACACTCCTCTCCTGTACATAGTGCCCACTGTCATACCATCCACACTCCTCTCCTGTACATACTGCCCACTGTCATACCCTCCACACTCCCCTGCTGGGCATACTGCCCACTGTCATACCCTTCACACTCCTCTCCTGTACATAGTGCCTTCTGCCATACCCTCCGCAACCCTCTCATGTACATAGTGCCCACTGTTAGACCCTCCACACTCCTCTCCTGTAATTACTGCTTACTGTCCTACTCTCCACACTTCTCTCCTGTACATAGTGCCCACTGTCATTCCCTCCACACTCCTCTCCTGTATATATTGCTCAATGGCATACCCTCCACACTCTTCTCTTATACATAGTGCCCACTGTAATACCCTCTACACTCCTCTCCTGTACATAGTGCCCACTGTCATACCATCCACACTCCTCTCCTGTACATACTGCCCACTGTCATACCCTCCACACTCCTCTGCTGGGCATACTGCCCACTGTCATACCCTTCACACTCCTCTCCTGTACATAGTGCCTTCTGCCATACCCTCCGCAACCCTCTCATGTACATAGTGCCCACTGTTAGACCCTCCACATTCCTCTCCCTCACCTGCACATACTTCCCACTTTTATACCATCCATACTCCTCCCCTATGCCTCTTACCCACAAAAACAGTTATTTAAAATGATACTGAATATCCTCATTGTTACCAGCTCTAGAATGGGCACACTTTTGTTAGTTCAACTAAAGGAAATGTAAGTCCTCATATTTGTTCTGCCCCATTATTAGTACTTATTTAATTTTGTAATTACTATTGTGATGTACATAGCAACATAGGGGATGTCAGCTACTCTAAATATACCACTTGTAAAAAAAGAAAAAAGTGTCCCTGAAAATATTTTTGAGAGGCTCCTGTGATATCAAAGCGGTAGTAAACTTTTCTAACATTACTACTTTTTAGAGGCCCTGAAGTAGGTTATGCCATAATGTACAAGTATACACAGCATATTAGCACATTAGGGTACACATAAATTGTCAGACTGAGCCCTCCAGTGCTGTGATCAATCCGGCAGGGCCCAGGCGCTTCCATCTTCACCCGGTCTTCCTTCCGGGTTCTGTGCCTTCGGTCCCTTGTCTTGGCCGGGCTGCGTTGATGTCATTCCCACGCATGCTCATGTGCATCCTCTTTCTCTCATCCCCCTTTCTCTCTCAACCTCCCTCCCTTACCACTCACCCCTCTTTCATTCCCTTTCTCTCTCTCTCTCTCATCCTCCCTCTCTCTCTTTAATTTAACCACTTCCCACCCGGCCAATGTAGATATACGGCCGGGTGGGAGCCGTCTACTTCTGATAGGACGTTCAGGAACGTCCTTCAGAAGTAGAGGGATCGCGCGCGCGCGTGCCCGCGCAGCGGCGCGATCCCGATGCGGCCGTGTCACCCGGACACGGCGCATCTCGAATCGGCAGGAGGGCACGGTGATTGGCCCTCCTGATCACATGACGGCCGTGACGAATCACGGCTGTCATGTGATGTAAACAAACAGCCGGTTGCTAGGCAATCGGCCCTCCTCTCCTCACACGGAAGTCGTCGGTGAGGAGAGGAGAGCGGATCGCTGCAGCCGGCTGGTGATCAGTGAGTATGAGATGTTTTTTTACTCACTGATCACCAGTCTAGGGTCCCCCATAGTAAAACACACGTCCCCACAGTAAAACACACATGTCCCCACAGTAAGACACACATGTCCCCACAGTAAAACACACATGTCCCCAAAACACACATGTCCCCAAAACACACATGTCCCTAAATAATAAAAACACATGTCCCTCACATATGTCCCACTAAAATCACATGTGCCAATGATTATCTGCACACATATGTCCGTGATCACCTGCACACCCCTTTTACATGATCATTTGCGTACATATGTCCGTGATCACGCGAACCAATTATTATACACTTAACGGAATTTTTTTTTTACAAAAAACATGTAGCAGAATACATTTTGGCTTAAATTTATGACAAAATTTGATTTTATTGGATTTCTTTTAAAAAAGAAAGGAGAAAATATTGTTTTTTTTCAAAATTTCCGCTATGTTTTCGCTTATATCGCAAAAAATAAAAAACGGAGTCGCGAATAAATACCACCAAACTAAAGCTCTATTTGTGCGAACAAAATGATAAAAAATTCATTTGGTTACAGCATTGCATGACCGCGCAATTGTCACTGAAAGTGCGCGAGCGCTGAAAGCTGAAAATTGGTCTGGGCAGGAAGGGTGTTTAAGTGCACAGTAGGCAAGTGGTTAATTTGTTATAGCAAAAAATTGTTTGCATTTTTATTTATAAAAGGCCCGACCAAAATCCTCAGCACCAGGCCCATGATGTTCTTAATCTGGCCCTGGAAGAAGGGGAGAGAGAGATAGAGAGGGAGAGAAAGAATAGGGGAGAGAAGGATAGAGAGGGAGAGAGAGAAAGAAGGGGAGAGGAAGAGAAAAAAAGGGGGAGTGAGAGAGAGAGAGAGAGAGAGGGGATAGAGAGGGAGAGAAATAAGAGGGGGGGGGGGAGAAAAAGAAGGGGGGGAGTTAGGGAGAGAAAGAGAAGGGGGAGGAGATTAGGGAAATACAAAAAAACTGAGCGAAAGAGAATAAAAAGAGAAAGATAGGTGGCAGAGGGAGAGATAGAGAGAATGAGAGAGAGGAGGAGGAAGGAGATAGAGAGAGTTACGAATTTAAATTTAAAATGTTAAAAAAAAGTCCATTCCCGTCCCTTTCAGAGGTTGGGATCCCCATCTTTCAGAGTCTCCTGTATTTTCCTTGTCGTCAGACTGTAAAAACAAACACAATACAATCCCCCATTCACACATGAATAAATCATTCCAGAAGGAATGACGTTTAGTTGTTTTCATATTCTGCCAAGTACAATGACAGCCACTTCAATCACCCTGAACAAGAACAACAAAGGAGTCCTTTAGAACTATAACACACTAATCAGATTTATTGATTGCCCCGGGGATGGGATTATAATTACTGTAAAAGAACAACATCTCCTGAACAATACTCCGGTGAGAAGAGAACTACAAACTTTGGGGATATAGACACTGACACACCACTCTACACGAATCAGGGCTGGGAGAAAAAAGCAGAGACAATCCACCCTTTGGGGTTATTATGGGATGTTTTTTCTAAAGGCAAACAGACTGTGCACTTTGCATGTACAGTTGCACTCTTTTTCCCCAGAGCTCAGTGAATGAGGTGTCTCTGGGGTGTGATTTGAGCCATGGATTTGTATGGCTCAAATCGCACTGCATTCGCACCAAACTGTGCAGGACCCCTTTTTCGTCTGCACCAGAATGCGACCCAATTCACACCCATGCAATCCAATTCTGCTAATCGCGCTGCGCTTTGAAAACTGATTGCGGGGTGTCGTTAGCTTTACATACACTTCACAATCGGTTTGCATGGAAGGATTGCGATTTAGATGCAGCGCCGAATCCTCAGCGAACTCGCACCGCATTTAGTGTGAAGCCAGGCTAAGGCCCAGTTTACACTGATGTGCCGTGGAATTAGCAGCAAATTTTGTAGTGATTTCTGCACCGCATCAAAATCGCACCCCGTTCACGCGAACCGCTGCGGGTGGGTATGTTAAGTGAACGACACCCTGAAAGCAGTTAGCAAAACACAGTGCAATTTGCAGAATCAGATCGCATGGGTGTGAAAAGGGTCCTGCACGATTTTGGTGCGAATCGCACCAAAAGTTGTACATGCACTACTTTAAAAAACACACTGCAACCAGATCGCATGGTACTTCTGTACCACAAGCGAGTCACTGCAGGCAAACGCACTGCATTTATGACTTGCTTTTGGGGTGTCGTTAACTTAACATTGACACCCGCTACAAATCGCAGCTGCGGTGCGCTTTGCAGGAAATGCGCGTGGCACGCGGGGTTTCCCGCACTGTATTCTGGTGTAAACGGGCACCTAATGGGAAAACCAAAATGACAATTACCAGAACAAGAGGAGAGGGAGAAACCTTCCAAAAGATAAACCTGTTGCGGTGATAATTGGGGATTTCCCTTCACTTTGGGTTGGGTTTTTATCTTTAATCGCCATTTAAAAGCTTCTAATTGCAACAAAACTGTAAAAGGCTAAGCTGGTGTTTGCACTTGTCCAAGTGAATTTCCTATACATTCCTATAAAGAATAACTAGAGGAATTACAGACAATGGTAGCTCTGATGAAAAGCCAAATTGGTCCTCCAACGCCCTACTGTGGGTCCGGGGGAAACTGGTGAAGGACTGAACTCAACAACCTCTCCGCACTCCACCCAAAGTAGAATAATCCATTTGGGTGGACCTTTTTTTATTTTTACGAACGTGAGAGAATCCAATACAGATTCCAGAAGGAGAGAAACTTCCATACCCAGCTGGCCATGTACCAGTAATCCCATTGGCCATTGTTGGCCTCCTCTAGGAAGCCTCGGCCTCCCTTGGCCTCTAATCCATGGCTGCAGAGCGAATGTTCTTACAATGTTTTGTACAGATGTGGGAAACTGTTCCATACAGATTGTATGCAGAATTATGAGCCTTATTACCCAACAATAAATTATATGTTACATTTATTGCTCCTGTGAGTATTCCTTCCTGCATAAGCTTTCAGTGTTTTAGAACGGATATCCAGATGCCTAATCCTCAGCATTAAAATGACATTTGTAGGCAGGTCTGTCTTTATAAGCCGCCGGCCTGAGAGCTAAATAAACCCCAAAGTGGCAGTTAGGATATGAGCTCAACACACCTACATCATAAACTCCACCTTTTATAATAAAAATATTACAATTAAATCTCAACTCCAAGCAAATTAATGATTAATATAGTAATCTTGTATTAAGAATTGTTTGATTAATCTTGTCATTGAATTAAGATATATAGACGATATACATGTATGTTAAATGTTTTATCTGCCTCAGGATTTGTAATGGTGTCCAGCCAGTCCTGAGATTTACACAGTCCAGCCAGATAGCACAACCAGTCTGATAAGCCTGAATACTCTCTACTGTAGTTAAAAGTGGTTATGAACCTCAAAAGTGAAATATGAACAAAGAATATCCCGCTATAGTGTGTACTTGTCTCAATCCGGAGCACAAGTATCATTTCTGTTGTAGGTGTAACTCAGTAGGGGGTGTCGGAAATCTGCAGAGACACCACTGCTTCCTCATCGAGAGCAAGGGTCCCTCTCTATATATATATATATCTAACAGCATGCTGATTAAGCTAATGGTGAGTCAGTCCTTAATCATCAATGCAAATAGATACAAGGATGAGGGCTCATTCACACCAGCATCCACGCTGAATGTACCGCCGCTGGTGTGCGGTGGGAAGAAACAGCACAGATCCTGGTGTAACAAATGGTTTCTTTTTTTGGTTAGAACCTTATTGAAATGTTAGTGACATTTCATAAAGCCAATGAAGAGATAAGCAAGTGTTATTAAAGTTATTAACCTCCTCCCGCCCGTACTATAGCCGAATGACGCTACAGCGCGTGCCGTCATATGACGTCCTCCCGTGCACGAGCGGCCTGTGCACTCCCTATGGAGTGCACTCCCTATGGAGTGCACGTGGCGTGCTCTGTGATCACAGAGTCTATTAGACTCAGCTGATCACAGATCAGAGTCCCGGCCCCTTACCACGTGATCAGCTTTGAATGATGTAAACAGAAGATTGGTAATCGTTTTTTTTTGTTCCCCTCACGCTACCAGGCTTCTGTCAGAGGGACATCGGTCCCTCACACAGAGATGTGGCTGCCTCATCTGTGCCCACCAGTGCCACCTATCAGTACCCACCAGTGTCACCTACTAGTGCCCACAGTGTCACCTACCTTTGCCCAATGAATGCCAACATGTACTGTGTTATACTGAAGAAGAACATGATCCCCCTCCCTTCAGAGACTGGGCCGCAGGGCAGTATTCCAATGACCCCAAACACATCTCCAAGACAACCACTGCCTTACTAAAGAAGCTGAGGGTAAAGATGATGGACTGCCCAAGCATGTCTCCAGACTATGGGTGCCACCTCATCCCTTTAATATGAACACATATTAATTACACAGGTTCTGTGGCTGATTAAGGTGGTAATTAAACTCACTTGGTGTCTTATCTGTATTTAATTTGCCTCAGAACCTGTGTAATTCAAAGGTGTTCGGGTTTAAAGGGATGAGGTGGCAACTCTACTCCAGACCTAAACCCTATTGAGCATCTGTGGGGCATCCTCAAACAGAAGGTGGAGGAGCGCAAGGTCTCTAACATCCACCAGCTCTGTGATGTCGTCATGGAGGAGTGGAAGAGGACTCCAGTGGCAACGTGTGACGCTCTGGTGAACTCCATGCCCAAGAGGGTTAAGGCAGTGCTGGAAAATAATGGTGGCCACACAAAATATTGACACTTTTGGCCCAATTTGGACATTTTCACTTATGGCTGTGGTTTAGACATTTTGAGGGGACAGCAAATTTACACAAATTACGCTTGTTATACAAGCTGTACACTCCCTACTTTACATTGTAGCAAAGTGTCATTTCTTCAGTGTTGTCACATGAAAAGATAGAATAAAATATTTAATAAAATGTGAGGGGTGTACTCACTCTTCTTAGATACTGTACATAGCACGTCCAAAGAGCTGAACTAATCCGAAAGGGTACCAAAAACACACCACCTTATTGAATCGAATGGAAAATGCATCGAAAACGCTCCGCAGTTTCACAGGTACATGTTGGGAGTCAGGCAACCAGAAAATTCACCAAAATGCATAGGCGTTTTTTTTTAAATGGAGCAGTGTTAAAGAACTCTTACATTATTTCTGTAAAGGTGAATATAGGTTGGACTTGATGGACTTGTGTCTGTTTTCGACCTCACCTACTATGTAACTATGGGGTTGATTTACTAAAGGCAAATCCACTTTGCACTACAAGTGCACTTGGAAGTGCAGTCGCTGTAGATCTGAGGGGGACCCTGATGTAAGTAAGGGGGTCTGATGGGGACCCTGATGTAAGTAGAGAACCTGATGGGGACCCTGATGTAAGTAGAGAGTCTGATGGGAATCCTGATGTAAGTAGGAGGGGGGGGGGGGGCTGAAGGGGACCCTGATGGTGTAAGTAGGGAGACTGATGGGGACCCTGGTGTAAGTAGGGAGACTGATGGGGACCCTGGTGTAAGTAGGGAGACTGATGGGGACCCTGGTGTAAGTAGGGAGACTGATGGGGACCCTGGTGTAAGTAGAGAGACTGATGGGGACCCTGGTGTAAGTAGAGAGACTGATGGGGACCCTGGTGTAAGTAGGGAGACTGATGGGGACCCTGGTGTAAGTAGAGAGACTGATGGGGATCCTGGTGTAAGTAGAGAGACTGATGGGGACCCTGGTGTAAGTAGAGAGACCCCTACTTATGTAAGGAAAATAAAAAAACAGCACTTTTGCTTGTACATGATTGGATGGTAAAATCAGCAGAGCTTCCCCTCGTTTCACATCTTCCCCTCAGATCTACAGCGACTGCACTTCCAAGTGCACTTGCAGTGCAAAGTGGATTTGCCTTTAGTAAATCAACCCCTATGTGAACTAACCCTTTAAGAATATTCCGTTTTCGGCAGGTTCTCTTTGCACACACACACACATTGCACCTACCTGCTGGAGCATTTCCTCGGTAGCATTAAGCTTCAGCTGGTGATCCTCCACGCAGGTTTCCAGGTCCCGGATCTTGTCTCCTTGGGCCTCCACCTGATCAGTGAGGACGCTCACCTACAACGAAACACAAGTCACCGCTCAATCCTTCCTGTCTATTCACAGAGCAGAAAGCAAACACTTCCTATTACTAACCATGCATGCCGTCTACAACAAAAGCAGAAGACCCGGCCGCCCTCCCTCGCCTTTAAATGTCAGACGACCGACTGACCGACAGAGCTTCCTCCAGCAGCACAAAGTTACACAATCCTCCCTTCTCGGGAGCAGTTAGGCAATCCTACGGCCAAGGCAGTTTTTTTTTTTTAACAATAAAAGCCCCTTGTAGACGCGAAGCGAGGGATTTAATGCGGAGAGCACGGAGTCTTTACCTATCCGGCACAGCGGAGGTGGCCAAGTATGTGATGCATTCAGGGCATGTTTAAGCACCTACTGAGCTCAGCTTAGAAACCTTCCCGGACTGCAAGTTCCTACAAGAGGAACGACAGCTAAGAAATAGTCAAGCAAAAAAAAAAAAAGTCAGTGCGATATATAGCGGCTTTAAAACAAGTCTGCACAGACAGCACAAGGCATTGTCAACAAGTTTGGGAATTTATGTTGGCTGAAATAAAAAGCGTTCTATCCCCCCCCCCCCCCCACTTCTAATAAATATCCTGTGCAGAGATTGCGTAGCCAGAGATCCGGCCTGCTATTGTTGGCAGTGTCATTTCACTACTATTATAGTTGCAATGTAGGAATGCCGCGATGAGCGGTCTCAGGATTACGCCTCCTTGTGCGGAGGAGAGTTTGGTTGGTTGGCGCAGCTGTTCCGAAATAAGCTACCAACCAGCAGCTGCTGATGTATAAGACCTATGATAGCGCCAAGATAGTCGCTGTACAGCTGAGCCAGGTATCTATGGGCTGGTTCCCACCACATGCAGTCAAGTGCGTTTTTTTTTCTGCATCAGAAACGCAAGGAAAGTAGGTTATATGGTTTTCAATGGCATCGTTCACACCAGTGTGGTCAGTTCCAGTACGTTCCAGTTCCAGAAAGAAAAGTAGAACATGCTGCATTTTCTTCTGCACTGGACTGTACTGGAAAACGCATCAAAAACGCATTGTCCTTAATTAACCACTTCCGGACTGCCCACACACCCTCATTATACGTTGGTACTTCGAATACTATTGATATGGCAGCAGAAAGCTAACCCCGTATTTTTAACCACTTAAATACAGGGTTTTTTCACCCCCTTCCCGCCCAGGCCAGTTTTCAGCTGCGCGGTCATGCTACACTGTATCCACATTAAATTTTTATCATTTTTTTCCCAAAAATAGAGACTTCTTTTGGTGCTATTTGGTCACCTCTGCGTTTTTTATTTCTTGCACTATAAACAAAAGAAGAGTGACAATTTTGAAAAAAAAAACACAATATTTTTTTACTTTTTGCTATAATAAATATATATATATATTAAAAAAAAAAAAAATATATATATATATATATATATATATATATATATATATATATATATATATATATATCAGTAAACACCACCTAAGGACTCTTTCACACGGACGGACCGTAAGTCCGTTTTTCACCCTTCCGTTTTCGGATGAAAAACGGACATACATGTATCCCTATGGGATAGCGGGTGTCAGCGGATGAGCATCCGCTGACACCCGCTCTCGTCCGTGCCCGCCATGCTCCGTTTCTGCAGACGGAGGAAAACCCCATTTTTTCATCCGTCTGCAGAGCGGATCAGGTGACGACGGACTCTACGGTCCGTCGTCATCCGATCTCCCATAGGGGAGAGGGGCGCTCTGACAGGTCCGTCCCTGCACGGAGTGCAGAGACGGACCTGTCATCTTCTGCTCAGCGGAGATCGCTACGGCGATCCCCGCTGAGCAAGCGGCTATCCACGGGGCGGATCTGCACTGATCCGCCCTGTGTGAAAGAGCCCTTACAGACCACTTTTATCTACAGGTAAGCCTAGATTAAGGCTTACCTGTAGGTTAGGAGATATTTGCAAAAGACAGCGCTGTCTATGGCGCATGCGGCATAGACAGTGGCGGGCAGGCGCACTGAGCATGCCGCTGCTAACGGTGAGCATGCCGTTAGTGGCGGCTCCCGTGCGCATGCCATCGCTGTGACTGGCCGGAGTGATGTCATCGCTGTGACTGGCCGGAGTGATGTCATCGCTGTGACTGGCCGGAGCCGCGATACCCGGAAGTCACTCCAGGATAAATGGCGGCATCGGAGGAGGAGAATGAGGGTCGCTTCGAGGGCTTCTATCTTAGGTAAGTTATTCATAATGAGCTAGTATGCTATGCATACTAGCTCATTATGCCTTTGCCTTGTAGGGTGCATTTATTTTATTTTATTTTTTTTGGCTTTACTTCTTTACCTCTTTAAATAAAGTGCAACAAGAAAGTCTCTTATTTTTTCCAAATATTATCTACTGTGCCATAAAGTGCTGTTGTGCTGTGCAGAAATATTCAAAAATGCCATTGTGATCCACCGCCGCCACACCAGAGAACTCTAAATAAAGTAAAGGCAGGTGTACCAATACTTTTGGTAATATTGTGTATATATGCACATTACTTGGGTAGTTATTTAATTGTTGATTTATTCGTTTTGTATGAAGAGAGGTAAACAGATCAGCGTTGTATAATATAAAGTGTAAAGAAAATGTTTTCATCTAGAGCAGGGGTCTCCAAACTGCGGCCCGAGGGCCAGATGTGGCCCTTTGCTAGACGTTATACGGGCTCTGGGGCACTATTAAACCCGCTGTCACCAACAATGGGGCAATATTTCTCACCTATACAAATGATGGGATACTATTCCTCTTACTATCGGGTGCACTACCCCTCCTATTGGCCACCAACCCTGAGGCCCTATTTATTCTCAGTGATGCTGGGCCTGGGACATTTTCTGCCCACACTGGCCACAAACCGGCCAATAAACTGGCCCTTTGTTTAAAAAGTTTGGAGACCCCTGATCTAGAGCCTTCAAACTTTCTTATCCGTATTTTCCTTAACATCAGAAAATCAAATGTTCTGAAAAACTATTTTTTTTAACACTTTTTACTGGCGCATGGCTAGGCTAAATCTTGATGTAAAAAACAAACCATTCTATTTTTAATAATAACCTCTCTTTTAGATACATTGGTGAAAAAAAACAGCAAAATATATTTCCAATATCTCCTTGTATATATTAAGAACATGTCTACCTGTAATACCAGAGATTCCTTATCACCTTCCAGACGTGTCAATCGCTCTTGGTAGGTCTCATTATTCACGACTGTATGGTTAACCTAGGAGAGAAGTTCACACTATCAGTCACTGTAGGAAAGATGAGAAGACTCAGATGTCAGCTGCAGAGACAATGGACGAAGATGACCCTTTGTCCTCCTGACATTTACTTTCATTATTCACTGCATGCTACAAGTCAGTACTACAAATCACCGGGTTATCACCGTCAACCTTTGTTATATCAGCAAAGTGAAACAGAAAGTTGCACAAAACTTTCCAATATGCTGGATTTCCAAACAGACACCAGATACATAAAACTGATGGATGAATCAACAAAAGGAATGCAGCCATTCAATTTAAAACACCCCAAAGATATCATGTGAACTAAACAATGTATCATCCAACCAACAGATTAGTCCAGTTATTCTCAACCAGGGGTCTCCAAGCTTTCTAAACAAAGGGCCAGTCTACTCTTCTTTAAACTTTAGGGTGGACGGACTGTGGCCAATGGGAGAAGAAAATAGTGTGGTGTCAGTGGGATTAAACAATGCCCCATGATTGGCATTAGAGGGAGTAATAGTGCCCCATCGTTGGTATCAATGGGAGGAATAGTGCCCCATCGTTGGTATCAATGGGAGGAATAGTGCCCCATCGTTGGTATCAATGGGAGGAATAGAGCCCCATCGTTGGTATCAATGGGAGGAATAGTGCCCCATCGTTGGTATCAATGGGAGGAATAGTGCCCCATCGTTGGTATCAATGGGAGGAATAGAGCCCCATCGTTGGTATCAATGGGAGGAATAGTGCCCCACTGTGGGATCAGTGAAAGGAGTAGTGCCGCATCATTTTGTGTCAGCGGGAGGAATAGTGCCCCATTGTTGGATCAGTGGGAGAAATAGTGCCCCATCATTGGTATCAATAGAAGGAATAGTGTGCCATAGTTGGTGTCAGTGAAAGGAGCCCCATTGTCGGTGTCAGTGGCAGGAACTATACCCCATTGTTTCTGACAGTGCAGGGAATAATGCCCCAAGGGCCCGATAAGGTCAAGCAAAGGGCAACCTTGCCCGCAGTTTGGAGGCCACTGCTCTAGAGCAGTCATTCTCAGTCATGGTTCTGTGGAACTATAGAGTTCCTCTAGAGCAGCCATTCTCAACCATGGTTTTGTGGAAACCTATGGTTCCTCTAGAGGTTGCTATTGAGTTATTTGAACTGTGACTGATTGACGATTGATGGTGTCTGAATAGTTCTAGGACCAGTTCCAATTGGCAAAGCCAATTCTGACCACCACTGTAATGCCGCGTACACACGACCAGACTTTTCGACAGCAAAGGTACAAATCCGTCGGACAATTCGATCGTGTGTGGGCTCCATCGGACCTTTGCTGTCCAAAAATCTGATGGACGTTAGAAATAGAACATGTTTCAAATTTTTCAGCCGGAACTCCGCCGGACCCAGTTCCTATCGAGAAATCCATTCGTGTGTATGCTAGTCCGACGGACAAAAACCGACGCTAGGGCAGCTATTGGCTACTGGCTATGAACTTCCTTATTCTAGTCCGGTCGTACGTCATCACGTTCGAATCCGTCGTTGGTGTGATTGTGTGTGGGCAAGTCCGTTCATTCGGAAAGTCCGTCAGAACCTCTGGCGAAAGTCCGTCGGACCTAGTCCATTGAAAAGTCCGGTCGTGTGTACGCGGCATAAGAGTTGCATGCTTCCCACTGACCACCAGTAGGAGGCATTTTTGCCATTGACCACAATGGTTTTAATAAGGGTTCAGTTTAGGGGTTCCTCTGGAATAAAAAGGTTGATAAAGGCTTTCTAGGTGTTGCTATGAGTTCCTTATCTCTCATTTCATAGTGTTTGCAAAGACCTATGGCCAACATCACTTGGCAGAGTCAGTGGCATGCCTCCAATGATCTTTTTAAAATGTCTATAAGTGTGGCAATCTTCTCATTCACCACCAATGTAAGAAGGCACTTGTCCACTGACCACAGATTTCAATTTTGTGATTATTTCTGATAATTATTTTGTGATTAGAACTGAATTTTTTTTTTTTTTTTAGTTTAGAAGGTTTTAATGTTAAAAATGATCCACCATCAGTGTCAAATACTTTTGAATTGCCATATTTATTATTTTATTATAAATGTATTATCATATATAGCATACTGCTATTGATAACATATCACGAAGTCTAGACCTGAAAATGAGGAGTAAAAAGGTTGAGAAAGCCTGGATTAGTCCACTATAGTTTACATAGCTTAAATGTACCAATAAACACTGTTACCGATGTGTAATTCATAAAGCAAATTTATAGTTACAGGGCCTTGAAAAAGTATTCACACCCCTTGAAATTATCCACATGTTATCATGTTACAACCAAAACGTAAATGTATTTTATTGGGATTTTATGTGATAGACCAACACAAAGTGGCACATAATTGTGAAGTGGAAGGAAAATGATAAATGGTTTTTACATTTCTTTACAAATAAATATCTGAAAAGTGTGGTGTGCATTTGTATTCAGCCTCTGATACCCCTAACTAAAATCTAGTGGAACCAATTGCCTTCAGATGTCACCTAATTAGTAAATAGAGTCCACCTGTGTGTAATTTAATCTCAGTATAAATACAGCTGTTCTGGGAAGCCCCAGAGCCATCTTAATAGCATCATGGGCCCCTGGGCAAAGTAATGGTGGGGATCAGGAGGGCAAGATACTGGGATCAGGGGGGGCAAAGTACAGGTTGCCGGGATGCTGGCCATCCCAAGAAAGATTAGTAAAAAGCATGACTATCCCAGCAGATCCGGGACAGTTGGCAGTGCCCAAGAGTGCCCGTGCATTAAGACAGCCCTGTGAAGCCCTCATCAGTTTGTTAGAGAACCTTAGTGAACAAACACCATCATGAAGGCCAAGGAACACACCAGACAGGTCAGGGATAAAGTTGTGGGGAAGTTTTAAAGCAGGGTTAGGTTATAAAAAAATATCCCAAGCTTTGAACATCTCATGAAGCACTGTTCAATTCATCATCCAAAAATGGAAAGCGTATGGCACAACTGTAAACCTACCAAGACATGGCCGTCCACCTAAACTGATATCCCGGGCAAGGAGAGCATTAATCAGAAAAGTAGCCAAGAGGCCCATGGTAACTCTGGAGGAGCGAAAGAGATCCATAGCTCAGGTGGGATAACCTTTCCACAGGACAACTATTAGTTGTGGACTTCACAAATCTGGCCTTTATGGAAGAGTGGCAAGAAGAAAGCCATTGTTGAAAAAAAATATAAGTAAGACTCCTTTGCAGTTTGCGAGAAGCAAAGTGGGGGACACAGCAAACATGTGGAAGGAGGTGCTCTGGTCAGAGGAGACCAAAATTTTACTTTTTGGCCTAAAAGCAAAACGCTATGTGTGGTGAAAAATCACCCTGAACACACCATCCCCACCGTGAAACATGGTGGTGGCAGCATCATGTTGTGGAGGGTGCTTTTCTTCATCAGGGACAGGGAAGCTGGTTAGTTGATGGGAAGATTGATGGAGTCAAATACGGGGCAGTCTTAGAAGAAAATCTGTTGGAGTCTGCAAAAGACTTGAGACTGGGGCGGAAGTTTAACCTTCTAGCAGGACAACAACCCTAAACGTACAGCCAGAGCTACAATGGAATGGTTTACATCAAAGCATATTCATGTGTTAGAATATCCCAGTCAAAGTCCAGACCTAAATCCAACCAATGACTCGGCTCTTTAACCATGTGATGGGCTGTCTCCAATCACAGCCAATCACATGTAAACACAGAAGTGCTGTTTTTTTTTCGGCTCTCCTTGCTTCACACTCTGTCAGTGCGAGGCGAGGAGAGCCGATCAGCAGCATCTCCTCGCAGAAGAGTGTGTAGAGGTAATTATCAATGTAGCCCCAGCAGTGCCACCAATCAGTGCTGAGCAGTGCCAACAATCAGTGCTCAGCAGTGACACCTATCAGTGCCGCCTATCAGTGCTCATCAGTGTCCCATATCAGTGACACCTATCAGTGCCCATCAGTGTGGCATATTAGTGCCTCCTCATCAGTGCCACCTAACCAGTGCAGCCTATCAGTGCCCATCGGTGCAGCCTCATCAGTGCCCATCAGTGCAGCCTCATCAGTGCCCATCAGTGAAGGAGAAAAATTACTTATTTAGAAAATGTACTGACAGAAACTAAGAAAAGTCTTTTGGTTGTTAAAGCAGTAAACACATTTAGCTGCTTTCCTGGAGTTTCACTTTAATATTCATACAGTAGCCCCTATCCTTGATACCATGCAAAACAAAAGTTGATGTTCTATGTGGAAAATTATCTTGGTTGTTCAGACATTTTGGAAAGTTTTCAACATAAACATACGATACAATATCATGGGAGGAAGCTCTATTTTTGGAAACAGCAAAAATGTGCTTGACTAATATTTTCACATTGCTGGAAGACATTCCTCAGGTCAGTTCCGATATTGAAGAAGGATTTTCCCATGACACATGCTGTAGAATCATGTCGGTTGCACATTCTACAAATAGCAGCATTCAGCATTTCTAATCAAAATCTATAAGAAGGTGCGCGGGCAAGTGGATGGCAAACTGCGGCTGGGTGGCATGTGTCACTGTGCCACGGTTGCATTTCTTGCATGTCTACATAACAAGACTGTCATGCATTGAATTGTTGGCGGCTAACCCCCGACATGTTTTTCTTTTATTGCCTTCCAGCAGTTAGGGACCTTTGCGTATTCAAACTCAACAACAGTTGATTTATAATGAGATTGTTAGGACAACCACTGAGGCTGAAGATCCCGAAGATGCCTCAGAAATCAACAGGCTATCCATCAATGCTGCCCTGTGACATTCAAAATATACGTTGCCATTGCTGACCTCTATCTGAAAAAAGGCCATTTGTTTGGCTCTTATGCGGCATACACACGGTCGGAATTTCCGATGGAAAAAGTCCGATGGGAGCTTTTCATCGGATTTTCCGACCGTGTGTATGCCCAACGGTCTTTTTCTGTCGGAATTTCCGACGGACTTTGAATTGAGAACCTGTTCTCAATTTTTCCGACGGAAAACCTTTCTATCGGATTTTCCGATCGTGTGTATGCAATTCCGACACGCAAAATTCCGACGCATGCTCGGAAACAATTCGACTCATGCTCGGAAGCATTAAACTTCCCTTTTATAGTGCTGTTGAACGTGTTTTATGCCGCTTGAGCGGAATTCCGTCGGAAAAACCGTCAGAGTTTTTTCCAACGAGAATTCCGATCATGTGTACGCGGCATTTGGCTTGATCGCCTGACTTCCATACTTTAAAGCTCAACACTGGGTAATTACATTTTTTTTAAATAGAACCCCCAGCAAGTATATGTAAACCCTCAACTTGTAAAATGACGCATTCACTTTAAAATAGAAATGGAAGGCAAAACATTTGTGTATATAAATTAAAAACAAATGAAATGCCTTTTTTTCCCATCTTTATAAGTGATCACATGTACTCTGTTCTTAGCTGCATACGGAGCTCAGGGAGCTGGAGGAGGAGAAACAGTAGCACACTGGTCTTCCCATTGAATGACTGTGCGGGGAGGAGGGGCATATCAGCACAAGTCTAATCATTGGAGGAGAGCAGGCTGAGTTCCCAACACAGCTAGAGAACTGACCACACTGTGCTCTCTTGCTTAGTGTGGTAAGTTTTTAACCATTTGCCTATTGGGTACTTTTACCCCCTTCCTGCCCAGGCTAGTTTTCAGCTTTCATCGCTGCCGCACTTTGAAGGACAATTGTACGGTCACGCAACACTGCACCCAAACACAATATTTATAATTTTTTTTCACACAGATAGAGCTTTCTTTTGGTGGTTTTATTTATTTTTAGCTAAACTAATGATTAGTTTAGTTAAATCTTTTTGCAAACAGGTAATTTTTCTCCTTCACTGATGTATGCTGATGAGGCTACACTGATGGGCATTGATGAGGTGGCACTGATGGGCACCGATAGGCTGCACTGATAAGGTGGCACTGGTGGGCAGTGATGAGGCTGCACTGATAGGTGGCACTGATGGGCACTAGTAATTATTATCAGGTGACACTGATGAGGAGGCACATACGGGCACTGATTGGCATCACTGATGGGCAATTATTGGCTGCACTGGTGGGCACAGGTTGGCAGCACTGGTGGGCACTGTTGGTACTGCATTAATAATCAGGACACTAATCAGACATACCCATTATCGTCTCTTTTCTCCTCCACTCACACTGTCAGCATGAGGAAAGGAGTGCTGATAACCGGCTTCTATTCACATCCGTGATCAGCTGTGATTGGACACAGCTGATCATGTGGTAAAGAGCCGCTGATTGGCTCTTTACCTCAATCTGTGATCAGCAGTGTGCCCCGGACACTGTGATCTCAGAATGCGCAGCCCACGCCCTGCAGAGGGGCATGCGGTGGGAACGATCATGGGAGGCCATCATATGATGGCCTCCCAAAACTACCCGTCTGTGCTCTGGCCGTCATTCGACTATAGTGCGGTCGGCAAGTTGTTAATAGGAGATCAGAGGGACTAGCAGAAACACCAGGGATTTCATATAAAGGAAGCAATAAAAAGAGAACGGATACTTTTTCATACATGGTACAACTGGTACGTATCAGGGATATGACATTGTGGGTTTACATATTCTTTAAAAATAAAAAAGCAGGTCAGGCGGCAATGCTCACTTTGTGCCCAGAGCTGTCCCCACAGCACTTTTTTTTGCACCACAAGATGTTCTCAATTTTTCAGGTTGAATGATGCTCAGTGACAATTAAGCAGGAAGACTGAGATGCTGTGAGTGCAGAGCTTCATGAGCTCTTCCCATAAGGGGGTCTCATTGCAAAGCTCTTTCTTCACAGTAAAGTAATACAGAAAGTGGCGTTGACCTCCATCATTACGTAAGCATTTCTCTCTGCATCATCCAAGAAAAGACTGGAGGAGGATCCTGGACGTCATGTGCCCAGCCCGATGACTTTGGAAAAAGCAGGCAGGAGCATATGGAAGGGTTATCGCTAACCTCTTTAAATCCCAGTTAAAGAAATAGATATTCATTCAGACAGACATTGCGCCAACAACCATCTTCATAGTCCAACCTCCACTATTCTGCTGTAGCAAGCACACATCTCCTGTTATGGCAGTTGTGCAGTGTGTCTAATGCCGCCTACACACGTGCGGACTTTTGCCGGTGGACCTAGTCCAGCGGACAATCCCGCGGGACTTTCCAGCTGGGTCCGCTGGACTTTCCGAGCGTGTGGACTTGCCCACACACGCACGGACTTCTCCAGCGGATAATCCGCCGGCCAAAAGTCCGCGGGACTTTTGAAAATGAACGGACTTGCCCACACACGGAGCAGTCCGTTCATTTCGAACGTAACTTCAGGTTACGTAGCTAGCGTAGGCAGTAAATGCCGCCGCGCTAGCTCCGCAAGCTGGCATGGATTTAAAGGGAATCCCCACGCCGAAAAAACGGCGTGGGGGTTCCCCCCAAATCCATGTCAGACCCTCATCCGAGCACGCAGCCAAAAGTGTGGGTGTTTTTTTTTTACTTTACATTTTACACCTTAGGTGAATGGGTAGGGGTACATCGTACCCCATACTCATTCACATAGGGTGGGGGGCCGGGACCTGGGGGCCCCCTTATTAAAGGGGGTTCCCAGATTCCGATAAGCCCCCGCCCGCAGACCCCGACAACCAACGGCCAGGGTTGTCGGGAAGAGGCCCTTGTCCTCATCAACATGGGGACAAGGTGCTTTGGGGTGGGGGGGCCGCACGGCCCCCCTTTCCCCAGGGCACCCCCCATGTTGAGGGCACGCGGCCTGGTACGGCTCAGGAGGGGGGGGGGCGCTCGTTCGTCCCCACCCCTTTCCTGGCCTGCCAGGCTGCGTGCTCGGATGAGGGTCTGACATGGATTTGGGGGGAACCCCCACGCGTTTTTTTTCGGCGTGGGGAGTCCCTTTAAATCCATGCCAGGTCACGGAGCTAGCGCGGCGGCAGTAACTGCCTACGCTAGCTACGTAACCTGAAGTCACGTGCTAAATGAACGGACTTGCCGATGAGCGGCAAGTCCCTTCATTTCAAAAGTCCCGCGGACTTGCCCACTAACGGCGGGATTGTCCGCTGGACTTCCAAGTCCAGCGGATAATTTTAAAACCAAACTTAAAACTTTGGTCCGCCGTACTTTGGCGCCAAAAAGTCCGCCGGCACCCACACACGAGGGGATTATCCGCTGGACTTCAGTCCAGAGGATAATCCCGCGGGATTGTCCCTTCGTGTGTACGCGGCATAAGTGTAATTGCACAGTCCAATAGACAGCCAATAGACATTTGAGTTTGATCGCTGTGATCAGAGAACTCCATAATATAACAGGCCTGGTCAGATACAACCCCTCTTTTCGAAAAATACTTCAAATCTGTGTGGGGCACTTGTGATGAGGGCTGTGGTCATTGTCATCTATGCCATTAAGACAGCCTTCCTCAACATTTTTAAGCATGGAGGAACCCTTAAAATTCAGGTCTCAGGGAACCTTGCTTAAAATTAATATACCGTATCTACGGCTCAATGGAAATTAACGTGAACAGCTGTGGATATAAGAATGGATAAAAGAATAAAGACATTGGGCATATTTAGCATATTTGACACTCAAGGGTGCTCTATACAATGGCATTTGATAATAACAATGATAGTAAATAAAAATAATAATGATCAGAAAAGAAAGACAGATCGTGAAATTTGTAGTGTTCCTTCACAATGGTGGTCAATGAAGTCCCCATTTTCATTGGTGGTTAGTGAAGTGGTCCCTTACATTGGTGGTTGGTGGTGAAGGGCTCCCATAGATTGGTGGTTGGTGGAGAAGGGACCCCTTAGATTGGTGGTTGGTGGAGAAGGGCCCCCTTAGCTTGGTGGTTGGTGAACAAGGGTCCTCTTAGATTCGTAGTTGTTGGAGAAAGGCCCCCTTAGTTCAGTGGTTGGTGGAGAAGGCCCCTCTAGCTTGGTGGTTGGTAAACAAAGTTGGAAGGGCCCTGTTAGCTTGGTGGTTGGTGAACTTAGATTGGTAGTTTTTGAAGAACTTAGATTGGTGGTTGGTGGAGAAAGGTGGGAGAAACATTACATATCTGAAAAGACCACAATGTCAATGGTTACTTATTTTGGGGGCAGACATTGCTCATTGCTTAAAGAACTCCTAGCAACCCCAAGACGAACCCTAGGGTTTCACAGAACAGTGGTTAAGATAAGCTGTTTTAAGACATCTTCAAGCAATGATATTTACAAATACATACCCAGTTACATTAGAACAACTCAATTTATCATATTCTTTTACGTCTTCCTTGACAGATAATTGTATCCATTTAAGGATAACATCTGACAGCTTCTTGTGTACGGTAAAGGTAAAGAGACTGAGTAAATCAGATAATGAGAAGATTTAGTGTACAAAGCTTTACAGGTGACTTCCCAATACTGTAGATGGTCATTGCCCATAAAAAACTGGAAACTGAATGTTATCTGCAGAGACCAGGAGGACCTAACAATGAAACGCCAGTGAATGCAATGTTGACACCTGCATTGAATGCATTTTACAACACTGTTTACTCAACACGTGTTTGTTTTCACATATGAATGGATTTATTGTAAGGCTTGATTTATAAAACAGGTGAATGTGCAAGAATGGTCTACCATCTCAGGTTTCTGTCCTATGGCCCAGCTTCAGCTACAAACAGGAATGCTGGGATTGTATAAGTCTTCCTGTATAGGCTATGAAGAAGGGAGTCAGATACACAAATTTAACCAATGTTGGAGACACTCTAGACATGATATCATGGCACAATCCCACTGAAAATACCTGTATCGGGCAATGGTCATGTTATGACTCTGGGCATATTTGCTCTCAAAAATCAGCACTAAAAACACAATCATGCTGACTAATTTATAGCCATACAGTATATTGATGTGGGAAGTAATAATGTTGGTAGGATTGTGCAACATCCTGGCTATGTTTGAGGTCTGAAACAGGAGGAGACTTGCTGAATTGGAACTAAACGCCAACATAGTCCAGGCAGACTTAGTAATCAATTCTGTTGCTATCTCTGTAATCACCACACTGAGCCCTCGTGCTGCTCCATTGGTGTATACCGGGAGTGTACTAGCGAGCAATTGTGCTGCAAGTTTGAAAATGACTTGCTAAGCTATTTCTAGACTTGCCAGGTTTCATACATTTGTTGCACAATTGCAGCAAATCCGCATTGCATGACTCCATCGACTTTCATTCTGCAAGTCTGCTACAAGTTCTGGTTCAGTTATGTTGTGCAATAGTCATCCCACCACAGGGGTCACTGTGGCAGAATTTTCAACTAAAAGAGCAGCCAGCAACACAAGAGGCACTTTGTAGTCAATGTAAATACTGCCCCTTGTGCTAAATTTTAGGGGAAAAACTTAGGCTTTAAAGTACATCAAAAGCCAATACATTTTCCCATTTTGGATAGAGTAGGTAATAGGTAAAACCCCAGTCGCTGCAATCCACAACAGGAAGTAAGAGCACATTTCTTCAAAGTGAGTTCAATCACCTCTTAGGCCCCTTTCACACTGGGGCGGGGAGCCGCGGTGATGGTAAAGCATCGCTATATTTAGCGCTGCTTTACCGTCATTTTAACCGCGGTATTCGGCCGCTTGCGGTGCGGTTTTACCCCCCGCGAGCGGCCGAAAAAGGGTTAAACACCCCCGCAGAGCGACGCCGTAGCCGGTTTTACCGCGGTTTCCCATTCAAATCAATGGGAAGGAGCGGTATAGGAGCGGTGAACACACCGCTCCTATACCGCTCCAAAGATGCTGCTAGCAGGACTTTTTTTGCCGTCCTGCTAGCGCACCGCTCCAGTGTGAAAGCCCGCCGGCTTTCACACTGGAGTTAAAGGGGCCGGATTTTTCAGGCGGTGAACAGGCGCTATTTTTAGCGCTGTACCGCATGAAAAACGCCCCAGTGTGAAAGGGGCCTAAGACAGTTATCCCAGAACAAACGTCCTCATTGAGAAGTTTCCCCACTATTGCCATTCTGGTGACAACAGAATTTAACCTTTTCCCTCACTTTTAATCCCAGTGACAATGGTCAAAAGGGCAAAACGATTCTAGTAGAGACACAGGTGGCAATTAAAAAAAAACAAACAAGGGTTCCAATCCTTCCTCACTGTACCAAAAAAAAATAGAAAAAAGGAAGAAAACTGCTCAATTCCTTGAGCAAAAAGCATGGGGGGGGGGGGGGCACAGTCTTTATTGCTAGTGGCTGTAGCCCCTGGCAAAAATTGCATGTAAAAATCTGTGCTGCTTGTTTCCAAGTCAATTGATGGATTGGCTTGGGAACAATCAGCCTGCCCATAGATGGTCTGAATCTCAGCCAGTCCCTGCTGAATCAGCCAAGATTCAAACCATCTATGGCCAGCTTAAAGCTGAGTTTCACCCAAATTGGAACTTCCGCTTATTTGTTTCCTCCCCCCCTCCAGTGCCACTATTCGGAGGGGAGGGGGGACAGGATACAGGTATCTTGCTCCCACTTCCGGGAGCCACAGCCGCAGATATTGACGTCACAACTCGGCTCCCTCCTCTTCCCCCTGTCGCCAGGCCAGTAGGAGAGAGGAGCGGAGCCTTGTGCATGTGCAGTAGGGTTCCCGGCATGAAGCCGTAAGGCTACACTGCAAGGGGTTCCCTGCTCCCTGCAAGGGGTTCCCTTACCCGCAATGGCGGCAGCAGCACCCGGCAGCTGATGGAAACATCAGCTGCGGTGCCGACATCCTCCAGGACTTCAGGACTCCAGGCTTTTATTAATAAAAGCCAGCAGCTGCAGTATGTGTAGCTGCTGGTTTTTTAAATTTTTCAGCAGTGGGCGGATTTCCGCTTTATGTGACCGTGCACAGGGTTGGACATCTAATTTCTTCTCTGAGATTGTCAGGCTGCAGAAACTATATTCCAGATAGCAAGGACAACTTGCCACAAATTTGTGGCAGTGTTGAATTGTAAGTCTGTTAACTTGCTGCACATTTTCACAACTTGAACACTTGCACAGCACTTGAAGCACAAGTTCTAGTTGACACTTTTCCAAGTCATAGTAAATTTGTGCGGTAAGTCTCTAGCAAGAGCAAAGTTGCAGTGATGAGTCTACAGCAAGAGCTCTGCAAGTCTACAGCATGACAATTCAGCCACAGTGACCCCTGTGGTGGGATGACTTTGCACAACATAACTGAACCAGAACTTGCAGAATGTTTGCAAAGAATGTTGATCTGAAGTCATGCAATGCGGACTTGCTGCAATAGTGAAACAAACGTGTGAAGCCTGGCAAGTCTAGAAATTGCTTAGCAAGTCATTTTCAAACTTGCAGCACAATTACTTGCTATCTTGGAAAACATCACCAAACAATACAGCAGCCAGTCGTTTGTACCAACTTCAGCTAACTTTCCAAATGGTTCAGGAACATTTACTTTTACTCCTCTATTAGCTCTGCAGTTAAAACTCACTTGCAGATACAGTAAGCATTACACATCCGTATGTGGTTACAGGAACAAAGACCATATGGCATATGCTTGTAATCAAAGAAATCCCCCCTCTGCCTTTCAAGCTCGCCCCCTTTGAAGATGGTCCTACCTTATATGGGGAGAGAATGAAAGAGCTTTATACTGTGATGAATGTTGCTTTGTTGTAGGGGGAGGCTGCTGCTGCAGACTGGAAGGGGGCCTTTGAGTTAGGTGACTTTAATTTACTACATAATAACCCTTAGCTACTCGTGAAGTATAATTGACAACATACTCTAACTAGGCGATGCTGTGTAAAACTGTTACATGTCCTGTGCTTAGCCATTACTGTGGACCCTTCAATAACATTTGAAGTCTAGGTGAACAAATATCTGGTATAGAGAAATTACGGACGAGCCCTGGGGCATCCTAAAATCTAGTTTAAAAAATTCTGAGTTTCAAAGTCAGAATTCTTTGGTTAAAAGTCAGAATTCTGACTTACAAGAAAGTTGTACCTTTTATCGTAAAAAATCAGTCCTAGATCTCCAATGCAGTGTAGACATGGGAGCCGTCAAAAAATTTGTTTTGTTTCGTTGCTTTTCGTCTAAAAAAAAATTCGTAATTCGTGTACGAAATTTAATTCGGATTCGTACGAAATACGAATTTCGTACGAATCGTTTAATATCGTTACAAATCTTTACGAATTGTTACGAATCGTTACGAATATCGACACTCGATATAATAACGAATTATCCGAAAACGAATTAACGTTACATAACACAAGTCTATTGTCAATTGTTCACCAATCACTCAGATGAAGTACGAAATACGAAATTTCATTTACGAATACGAAATTTCGTATTTCATACTGCCTCTGATTCCTGAGTGATTGGTGAACAATAGACTTGTGTTATGTAACGTTAATACGTTTTTGGATAATTCGTTATTATTCATAGAGTGTCGATATTCGTTATAATGAATCTCGAATTCATTCGAATCATTCGTTATATTCGCTATAATTTCTTTCATATTAGTTAAAATTCGTCATTTGGTAGTTTGGATTCGGATAATTTGGATCCAAAATTCATAAACGAAATTTCATATTTCGTACAGAATTCGTATTCGTAAAAATTGTAATTCGGATTCGTACGAATGTACGAATTTTCGAAAAATTTGTACGAATTTCCGATTCATACGAAACTAATTGCACATGTCTAATGCAGTGACTCTACCTAGCATGAGATGATACCAGGCAAGAGGAGGCATTTCCTTAGTCTCCTCTCCCACAAGACAGCAATGTTTAGCAAGTCACAAGTAGGGATGAGCTTGCTTTGTTTGGACTCGGGTTCAGGTTCAAACCTGGAAACTAGATGACATCATGCCATAAGCTTGGGCATCTTTCAAACTCATCTCTAGCCAAATTAAATGAGCTGCGGGCTGGGTCATTCCTGCCCTACATCTCACGTAAACAAAACAGTTGATTGCGAAATGGAAATGATCCCGCTGATTGGAGTAAAAAAAGAGCGCAAGTTCAGAGTTCAACTAGGGTTAACTTCAAAGGTTGCCCAAGCTCATCTCTACTGTCATTCTTGTTCCTTGAGCAATATTTTTATTGAGAAAGCAGAACAGTTGGGTTACAGACATCAACAGCTGAGTTACATCTAAGGCCTCTTTTACAGGGGGCAGACTGTGCCAGGAGTCCTCCCAATGACACCAATGACAGGGCACAGTTCCTCCCAATGACACCAATGACAGGGCACAGTTTCTCCCAATGACACCAATGATGAAGCACAGTTCCTCTCAGTAACACCAATGATGAGACATGATTCTTCCAACCAAATTACACAAACAATGGGGGCACAATTTCTCTCACTGACACCAAAGATGGGGCATTGTTTACTTTCACTGATGCTGGTACATTTTCTACTTCCACTGGCCACAGTCTGGCACCCCTAAAGTCTGAAGGACAGTAAACTGGCCCTTTGTTTAGAAATTTTGAAGACCCCTGCACTAGATGGATGTGGAACGGTTTCTGTTTTTAGAGGATAGGATTGGATCATATGACAGCAAGTGTCAACGGACCCGTCGCTTTATAAAGGGCAATGGATGGTCCAATCCGGTCTGCCCAAAAACTGACAGGCGAACCTAATCAGTCTGCCCTTGTGAAGGTCTATTTTACAATCTTTAGAAAAATTATATAGTGAAGCAAGATAAAATAACAAATAATACAAAAAGAATATCCAGTAGAAGAGTACTGTTCCTGTTTCACAACCAATCAGGAATAAAGAGATGTAGGTACTCTTTATACACATAAACTAAACAAGAGATGGCAAGAAGAGGTAAGGTGTAATAAACATGTCCAAGCACAAGTGCTCATTGTATACAGTATGTACAATGGGAGGACCACCGGAACCTGAAACACAATGTCATCATAGGGAGAAAATAGAACTGCAAAAAAAGTGAAGAGAGTAGAGAGAGGATAAAGTGCAGGGGAATAAATGAGAGAGGGGAGGTCAAAATCCCTGTGGTTTGGGCTGAGGGTAATGAGAAGCTTAGGTTGCGGTGCCATATTATAGTAGACCATCAGGAAGGAAGCAACAAACTAGAGTCGAAAGGTGGGGTTGCCAGATTCTGGTATATCATGTAATGTTATCACATAAAACTTCCATTCTTCCTCCAATAAGCAGTGGATGGGGGATTCCGCTCCCCACAGCTGATGTTACAAAGGGGCGGGGATTCTCTGGAGATAACTTAACCTATTATGGCCACAACATTGTCCGATAGGACAGAATCCATCAGAAAATCTGACCGTGTGTATGGGGCTTAAGAGTAGTGGGTGCTTGGAACGGACTTCCAGAAGAGGTTGTGAGTCAACCAACATTAAGTGAATTCAAAGCGGTTGTATACCTGCAAACGAAAAAGAAAAACCTGTAAGGCAAAGGCATAATGAGCTAGTATGCACTGTGATGAAATACTTACCTTAGAACAAATTGTCGGCATCGCATCCCGGTCACCACCGAGGGAGCTGACATTTTCCCCTCTGCGTTTCTTCCCGGGTTCGCATGCGCGCGGGAGTCTTCCATTCTGGCAAGTTCCAAAGCGATACGCTGGACCTTCACTGCGCATGTGCCACTGACGTCAGCGGCTGCATGCAGAGTGAATATGTCCTAAACTGTGTAGGTTTAGGAGATATTCATTTTACCTACAGGTAAGCCTTATTAAGCCTTATTATAGGCTTACCTGTAGATAAAAAAATTAAAAAAGGGGTATACAACCGCTTTAAGGCTGAAGTTTAGCTAAAAAAAAACGTTTTTTCTCTACAGTTTTAGTTAAATTACTTACTTCTAATGAAGGATGTCCCACGATGAGCAGACAGCTGGATTGTGTAGAAATCTCCACTGCTGGGTGCCCTGTTCTCTTCCTGCTGATGAGCTTCTGGCGATGTGGGAGTTAACAGCTTCAGGTCTCAGCTACACTAAAGGTGATCCAATGGAGACATGCCCCCTCCTGCCCTCTCCTCCACTAGGAACATTCCTTCACTGGTTACACTACCTGTAACAAGATGTGAATGGAGGAGAGAATATTGTGACTGTTAACCCGAAAACTGCCAGAAGTTCAGCAGCAGGAAGAGGACCGGTCAGCCCTGCGGTGGAGATTTCCAGCTGTACAGAACCAAAAATGTAACTACATATAAGCTTTACACATGTTTGGGTTAAACAACTGTCTAAGATTTAAAGGGGCAGTCAACTCAAAGTCATTTTCCAAAAATACTTGTATAAAATGTCAATCACTTACGGCATTCTTCGATCTATTACTGTAGAAACTCCAACAGAGCAATCTTCCAGCTATAGCTTCTGACTGTTCCTGTCCACTACAGAAGCTCACTCCTCTTGTTACAATACAGGTGTTTCTACCTTTCTTCCTGCATTAACATATTAAAGATCCAACAGGGAGGACAGGACATCATCATAATGGGTGCATGGTATGAAACCAAACCTGGACACTCCCAGAGATCTCACCAACAAAGACTCTGAAAGACGCCACATACCATTGGGTGATGATGAGTTTTAGTCTGCCAAAAACTCAAATATCAGATCAGTTGGATTCACGCTTTAATATTTAATGGTTAGAAAAAAACAGGGTTTGACAAGTGAATTTAATGCCAGCCTTACTCAATGTTGGGATAAACCCTTGAATTAATTTTAGGATTTCAGGGAACTCCTGCTAAAAGATCATAGTAGATTAGAATGATCAGTCAGTTGTAGATACATATACAGTATATACAGTATATGTATAAAAGATTAAAGAATTTGGAGTGCTTAGTCAACATTTTTTAGTCAACATTTTTTTTTACACCTCTCTGCTTTATTCAATGACATGATTTTCTGTAAAAATCAGAAAATGTAATTATTATTATTATTATTATTATTATAATAATAATATAATAATAATATAATCAGAAAAGAAATGCAGATTTTCAAATTTGTAGTGGTCCTTCACATTGCAAGTCAATGGAGAAGTTATCCTTTTACATTAGTGGTCAATGAAGAAGTGACCCTTTACCATTAGTGGTCAATGAAGAAGTGACCCTTTTACATTGGTGGTCAATTAAGAAGTGACCCTTTTACATTGGTGGTCAATGAAGAAGTGACCCTTTTACATTGGTGGTCAATGAAGAAGTGACCCTTTTACATTGGTGGTCAATGGAGAAGTGACCCTTTTACATTAGTGGTCAATGAAGAAGTGACCCTTTTACATGGGTGGTCAATGAAGAAGTGACCCTTTTACATTGGTGGTCAATGAAGAAGTGACCCTTTTACATTGGTGGTCAATGGTCAGTGGAGAAGTGACCCCTTTACATTGGTGGTCAATGGAGAAGTGACCCTTTTACATTGGTGGTCAATGCAGATGTGGCTCTTTTACATTGGTGGTCAATGAAGTGACCCTTTTACATTGGTGGTCAATGGAGAAGAGACCCTTTTACATTGGTGGTCAATGGAGAAGTGACCCCTTTGCATTGACAGTCGATATGGAAGTGACCCCTTTACATTGGTGGTCAGTGAAGTGACCCATTTACACTGGTGGTCAATGAAGAAGTGAACAGTTTACATTGGTGGTCATTGTAGAAGGGACCCTTTCACTTTGGTGGTCAATGGAGCAGTGACCCATTTACAATGGTGGTCAATGGAGAAGTAACCCTTTCACATTGGTGGTCAGTGAAGAAGTGACCCATTTACATTGATGGCCATTGAAGAAGTTACCCCTTTGCATTGGTGTTCAATAGAGAGGTGACCCCTTTACATTGGTGGTCAATGAAAAAGGGGCCCCTTTTACATTGGTGGTCAATGGAGAAGTGACCGCTTTACATCGGTGGTCAATGGAGAAGTAACCCTTTTACACTGGTGGTAGGTGGAAAGGGACCCATTTACACTGCTGGTCAAGGAGAAGTGACCCGTTTACATTGGTGGTCAATGGAGAAATTATCCCCTTTACATTGGTGGTCAATAGAAAAGTGACCCATTTACATTGGTGGTCAATGCAGAAGGGACCCCTTTACATTGGTGGTCAAAGGAAAGTGACCCCTTTACATTGGTGGCCAATGGAGAAGTGACGCGTTTAAAATGGTGGTCAACGGAGAAGTGACCCCTTACACTGGTGATCAGTGTAACAAGGACCCCCTTACACTGGTGATCAGTGTAACAAGGACCCCCTTACACTGGTGATCAGTGTAGTGCCCATTATAGATGTACATCTACATGCAGTAGGTGAGATCAATCTGGCATTGCTTACTGCTCATAGAACCATAGAAACTTCCGCAGTAACCCTAGGGATCCATGGAACCTAGCTGAGAAAGGGCAGGTGTGCTCCTACATGGTAGCCTTTACATGAGAGTTTCCTATCAAAACTACAAGAGGCTGTTTTTCCACATACAGTATCTCACAAAAGTGAGTACACCCCTCCCATTTTTGTAAATATTTTATTATATCTTTTTATGTGACAACACTGAAGAAATGACACTTTTCTATAATGTAAAGTAGTGAGTGTACAGCTTGTATAACAGTGTAAATTTGCTGTCCCCTCAAATTAACTCAACACACAGCAATTAATGTCTAAACCGCTCACTACTTTACATTGTAGCAAAGTGTCATTTCTTCAGTGTTGTCACATGAAAAGATATAATAAAATATTTACAAAAATGTGAGGGGTGTACTCACTTTTGTGAGATAGTGTGTACATTATGCAAGCATTTTCCACTGTTGCTATTATCAGGAGACCAGTTCTGGGGAATGCCATGCAACCATCAAGTAGACACAAAGTGGCTGCAGGGAATCGGCAGCACTGAGATGCAACAAAGGATGAAAAAAGATGAGAACAGGTACACTATATTACCAAAAGTATTGGGACACCTGCCTTTACACACACATGAACTTTAGTGGCATCTCAGTCTTATTCCGTAGGGTTCATTATTGAGTTGGCCCACCCTTTGCAGCCTTAACAGCATTAACACTCCTGGGAAGGCTGTCAAAAAGGTTTAGGAGTGTCTATGGGAATGTTTGATCATTCTTCCAGAAGCGCATTTGTGAGGTCAGGCACTGACGTGGACGAGAAGGCCTGGCTCGCAGTCTCCGTTCTAATTCAGTCTTTAGTCTACCGCTCTAATTCTGTCAGGTGGAGGTCAGGACTCTGTGCAGGCCAGTTAAGTTCCTTCACCCCAAACTCGCTCATCCATGTCTTTATGGACCTTGCTTTGTGCACTGGTGTCATGTTGAAACAGAAAGGGGCCGTTCCCAAACTGTTCCCACAAAGTTGGAAGCGTGAAATTGTCCAAAATGTCTTGGTATGCTGATGCCTTAAAGCGGTTCTGCACACAGCTTTTTTTTTACATTAGAAAATTACTAAGATTCTAGCGTCATACTCACTTTTAATAGTGCTTTGCGGTATCCAGTTCCGTTTCTATATCAAATCGCCACTTTATAAAAAATTTTACATGAGTTTTCATTTTGCTTGTGGGCATTTGAAGCCCACAAGCAATCACTTCCTTGTTCCCTTTGATTAGAACTACCAGCATTCCTTGCTGGTTCTCGCGCATGCTCAATGGCACATGCTCAATAGCGGCAAAAAACCTCTATGTTGCCATTGCATTATTATTACCTGTTTGCCCTAGATAACAATGGAGAAATTCAAAACGCCCTCCAAATGTGGCAGGCGTGATGACGTCACGTCATTTAAATCACGCGAGATTTTGCTTCGGCTAGGCGCACTGACTCCTGGGATGAATTACACGAGATCCCAGGAGACAGTGTGGCGATCAACGGAAATGATGCTGATACCCGCACAAACCCCGCCCACAGCCGCAGGGAAAGAACGGTAGGACCACAAAGCCCAGCATATATCGAAAGGTAGGAGGAAAAAAAACGACCATTGAGCACTCTTTAAAGGATGTTAAAAGCAATGACATTAACATAGCAAAGTGTGTGCAGAACCGCTTTAAGAGTTCCCCTTTACTGGAACTAAGGAGCCAAACCCAACCCCTGAAAAACAACCATTATCCCCCCTCCACCAAATGATTTGGACCAGTGCACAAAGCAAGGTCCATAAAGACATGAATGAGTGAGTTTGGGGTGAAGGAACTTGACTGGCCTGCACAGAGTCCTGACCTCAACCTGATAGAACACCTTTGGATGAATTAGAGCGGAGACTGCGAGCCAGGCCTTCTTAACCAACGTCAATGCCTGACCTCACAAATGTTCCCATAGACACACTCCTAAACCTTGTTGACAGCCTTTCCAGAAGAGTTGAAGCTGTTATAGCTGCAAAGGGTGGACCAACTCAATATTGAACCCTACGGACTTAAGCCCCATACACACGGTCGGATTTTCCGATGGATTCTGTCTTATCGGACAATGTTGTCGGAAATTCCGACCGTGTGTAGGCACCATCGGACAGTTTCCATCGGATTGTCCGACAGACAAAGTTCTATCTCCTGCTGGATAGATTTTCCGACAACAAAGTCCGATCATACCAATTCCGATAGTGTGTAGCGAATTCCGACCGGACAAAGTGCCACGCATGCTCAGATCACATTACAAGACCAAAGCTATTGGCTACTAGCCTCTACGTAGTCCCGTCGTACGCAACAAACGTCACCACGTTCAGAATTATCGGATTTTCCGACAACTTTGTCCGACCGAGTGTATGCAACAACAGTGTCGGACAAAATCCGTCGGACCAAAATCCGATGGATTTGGTGGTCAGATTTTCCGACCATGTGTATGGGGCTTAAGACTGGGATGCCTTTAAAATTCATGTGCATGTAAAGGCAGGCGTCCCAATACTCTTGATAATATAGTGTATTTTATAAAATAAATGGCAACCTTTAAGTCATGATGCTTTAGCATTATAAATTCCATTTGTGCATTTATATGTTCTTTCGTGTCAAACATTGACATTCCTTCGAATCAAGCAGCAGCATGAAAACAATGGATAGGTCATGGAGCACCACTTTGTGGCATAGCCACCTTCGGCCACTGTTATTCATTAACGAGCTAGCTGTAGAACTTCTGAATGCTATGGGGGTTATACATGTTTACAACGATAATTAAACCCAGCACGTCTTTGCAATAAAACCATGTGCAAAAGCTGGGAGTGCTGACCCTTCCTGGGAAACAATCCATTCGATTATTCAGTACAGTAGCCTCAAGCATCAGAAGTTAGTACTTGTTGCTGACTTTGCACTACAGATTAATGAAGATTAGGGCATACTTTTAGGTGTTTAGTAAAGAAAGTGAATTTTTTCAGTCTGTATTACTGAAAGTGTCTCCTAATCCAGTGTACAGCGAACAGGTCCAGCAATCACGCCATGCAGACATTTGCGGCTCACGGCTTTCACTAAACCCAACAGCTGCTGGTAGATGTGTATGGTTAAAGGTCACCGAGCCTTTATGTTCACTTGATCCGTATAGGTTCTGTTGGTGCTCAAAATGCCGAGGCATTCATCTGCATGTCACACCACTTTAGTTACAGAACATAGAACGTCAAGAAGAAGGCCAGTCTATTTATAAATGTTTGTATATATATGTTCAGTTGTATACGACTCTCTGCAATTCTATAGACCAGCTCTCTGGGCCCCATGCAAAAAATGAAGAAATACTGGTGCCATGGAAGTCGCCTAAAACATAATTTTTTTTTATTACATGTGAACAACAGTCAAAAAAGCCAACGTGTTTCTGCCATCAGGCCTTAATCATGGCAGCCATGATTAAGGCCTGAGGGCAGAAACGCGTTGGATTTTTTGACTGTTGTTCACATGCAATAATAAAATGATGGCTGGTGCCATGATTAAGGCCTGATGGCCGAAACATGTTGACTTTTTTGACTGTTGTTCACATGCAATAATAAAATTATATTTTTAGCCGACTTCCGTGGCACCAGCCTTTCTTCCTTTTTTGCATGGTGCCTAGAGAGCTGGTCTATAGAATTTCAAAGAGTCGTATACAACTGAACATATATATATATACAAACATTTATAAATAGACTGGCCGTCTTCTTGATGTTCTAAATGTTTGTGTATATATATATATATATATATATGTTCAGTTGTATACGACTCTCTGAACTTCTATAGACCAGCTCTCTGGGCACCATGCAAAAAAGGAAGAAATGCTGGTGCCATGGAAGTCGGCTAAAACGTTTTATTATTGCATGTGAACAACAGTCAAAAAAGCCAACGTGTTTCGGCCATCAGGCCTTAATAATGGCTGCCATGATCAAGGCCTGATGACGGAAACACGTTGGATTTTTTGACTGTTGTTCACATGCAATGATAAAATGATGTTTTAGCCGACTTCCATAGCACCAGCCTATCTTCCTTTTTTGCATGATGCCCAGAGAGCTGGTCTACAGAATTTCAGAGAGTCGTATACAACTGAACATATATATATATATATATACAAACATTTATAAATAGACTGGCCGTCTTCTTGATGTTCTAAATTTTTATATATATATATATATATATATATATATATATATATATATATATATATATATATGTTCAGTCGTATACGACTCTCTGCAATTCTATAGACCAGCTCTCTGGGCACCATGCAAAAAAGGAAGAAAGGCTGGTGCCATGGAAGTCGGCTAAAACATTTTATTATTGCATGTGAACAACAGTCTAAAAAGCCAACGTGTTTCGGCCATCAGGCCTTAATCATGGCTGCCATGATTAAGGCCTGATGACCGAAACACGTTGGATTTTTTGACTGTTGTTCACATGCAATAATAAAATTATGTTTTAGCCGACTTCCATGGCACCAGCCTTTCTCCCTTTTTTTTTTTGCATGGATTACATGGGGGTTTGCAGAGACTTCCTAGGCTGAGTGCTGTGTTATGGAGGCTCACCAGGCATTACAAAGGAGGTGGTAGCTCGGATGCACCTGTTCCAGTTCTCTGGGCACCAGGTTTGATAAATTTGAAAGCCCTTTTCCAAAGAATTTTGGAACAAAGCAGCCTAAGAAAAAAGAAGTCTCAGCCTTTATGGGTAAAGTGTCATATTGCAGAGATACTGGCTGTAACAAGGACTGGCTGTTGGAGAAAACTAATATTTTTACAAGCAGATAGTAGCTATTGTAACTGTTTTTGTTCCTGCACAAGGAACACAAATTTGCACACAAATGCTTTATTCAAGGGCCCTCGTAGATCAAGTTTTGGTACTCAAGGCATGCTAAAATGACCACCTTTGCATGCCTTAAGTGAATTTTAGAGTACTTTGAATATCACTGCTACTTAACAAACCAAGGCCAATATAACAAAGCTTTACTATTGGAAAAATAAGGCAGTTTCGTACTATACCACTCAGGGACCACAGGTCAAGCTGCTGCTATTACTTCTGCTATTCCTGATGCTACACCATTGCCAATAAAGCTAAAGTGAAATCAAAGTATAAACAAGTAGGGTAGGGCTGATTTCTAAATTGGGTTGTTTAGAACAGCCAATTAGTTTTCAATAAAAGAAAAAGACAACCATCAATAAATGTGTTCTCAATAAAAGAATAGTTACCAACCAGTGACGTGTTAAAATCAAGTTTAAGTTGGCAATGGCAGAGAACTATAACAGGAAATGTGCACTCAAAAATATTTTTTGGCTCTACACCAGGGGTGTCAAACTCAATTTCATTGCGGGCAGCCTCTGTATTATGGTTGTCTTCGAAGGGCCTGTTGTATATGTAATATACAAGACTATATAAATACAAGAACTCAACCACACCCCCCTACATTATGTGTGTAGTTCAGGGGTGTGCTATGAACCGAGTGCACGGTTCAGGGGTGCGGTATGTACAGAGTGAAGTTTCAGGGGTGCCCTATGTACAGAGGGCAGATTTCAGGGGTGCGCTATGTAGAGTACAGAGTTCAGGGGTGCACTACATACACAGTGCATTGTTCAGGGGTGCCCTACAGAGTGCATTGTTCAGGGGTGCTCTATGTACAGAGTACAGAGTTAAGGGGTGCGCTTCATACAGAGTGCAGAGTTCAGAGGTGCCCTATCTACAGAATGCAGAGTTCAGGGGTGCCCTATGTACAGAGTGCAGATTTCAGGGGTGCGCTACGTAGAGTACAGAGTTCAGGGGTGCACTACATACAGAGTGCATTATTCAGGGGTGCGCTACAGAGTGCATTGTTCAGGGGTGCGCTACAGAGTGCATTATTCAGGGGTGCGCTTCATACAGAGTGCAGAGTTCAGGGGTGCCCTATGTACAGAGTGCAGAGTTCAGGGGTGCCCTATGTACAGAGTGCAGAGCTCAGAGGGTGGGTTATGTATAGAGTGCAGTTTTGAAGAGTGAACCATGACCAGAGTGCAGGGTTTAGGGGTGTGCTATGCACAGTGTGCAGGGTGCAGCTCTTTCTCACAGGCTGTCCACATCTCACTTCCACACCTCCCTCTGGGTGTGAGGGCCACATGAAATGTTCTGGGGGGGGGGGGGGGCCGGATTTGGCCCTTGGACCTTGTGTTTGACACATGCTCTATACCAATAGAAACCAATAAATGGTATTATGGTGACCTATTTGTCCTCAAGGAGTTGACGAGGGTAAAAAGTTTACTCTGTTAGCATGGTTTGTCAAGAGCTAGGAAAGGGGAGATATGGGGAGGGGGGGGGGGGGGTTAGTAGGACAGTTTCCATATTTTAATAAATGCAAGGAATTTTTGTGAGTACCATGGGAAATTGCTTCACCTCTCGACACCGGGTACTTAAAATTAGCCCCACTTATTGTCATTCGTTATCAAACACTGAAAGTCCTCACCTGCCGTTCAGTCATTTGAAACGCAATATTGAACGGTAAACATGACTTTACACTTATTTTAATACATAACATTCCACTTGGCCAGAGGCACCCCTTCCACAAAGCTAAACTCTCTAGTTAAGCACAAAATTCCCTGAACAGAAAACAGGTTAGGCAACAGCCAGTGAAACTTTAAAAGGACAACACAATACGCCACTGTTCCTATTCTTCGTGACCCATTCAAGCAATTAACCCCATGTGTCCCTGAGCTGATATGCATGAGGCATTCATAGTTTCAAACAAACAAGGATAAGAAGGTAGTGTAGGGTGACAATAAAGTGGTTTAACCCAAAGAATCCAGATCTTACAAAACTCAGAAAACAGACAGGGCAATGAAGGATGTATGCTTGTTGAGGCTGAAGCGTCTACACGCTGTTTGTCCATGAATCATCCATCTTCGGGATGAATGCAGCTGCTTAGAACTACTTGTTATCTCTTGGAAGTTTACTGAGTACACAGCCTGAATGTCACCAGTGATGCTTCAATGTGGTGCCTAGCACTATTAAGTCATTTATGGACACTCTGATGCTAGCCATAGACAGAGGCTGGTGGTCAGTAGATGGGGCCACCACGTCAATCCACCCTAAGTAGTTCAATCGTAGTTTGAAATCTGCAGTTTTGTCCAAAATTGCATGTTTATAGGCAATCATTCCTGCTACCAATCTTTATTGGGGAACAATCATCCAGTAGAGTCCTTTTTTTAGGTGATCAATCCCCTGTGCAAAAACTGGTCAGCCATAAGGTGTCTACCTTTATAGGTCAGCAGGACTCCACAAATGTATACTCATTCCGCAGTCTGACAACTATCCACCAAATTCTCACCAATCAACCCATGTCTATAGGTATCCTTGGTTTATGAATGAATGACTTGTATAGCGCTACCTATGCGAACTGAATCGCCTCAGGGCGCTTTTTGCCACTGGTGTCCATCTGTGGTATAATGCGGTCCTTGCCCTGTGGGGTCCCAACACGCTTACAAACACATACACATATTTGGCCAATTTTATCGACAGGATCTAATTAACCTACCAGCATGTCTTTGGAGTGTGGAAAGAAACTGGAGTACCTGGAGGAAACCCACGCAGGCACAGGGAGAACATGCAAACTCCAGGCAGAAGGTGTCATGGTTGGGATTTGAACCAGCGACCCTATTACTGCTAGGTGAAAGTGCTAACCACTACACCACTGTGCTTGGTTTAGGCCAATGAAAATGATGAAACTCAGTTTCTATGGGTTACTGCTGGTTGCTATGATATACTGTATGAGTGTCAGAAGATGGGACCACCACAGAATCCCGTGGTAAAGCAATTGTAGTTCAAAATGTGCATTTTTTTTCAAATGTGTAACTTTATAAGCAATCATTCCTGCTGCCAATCTTGTCTTGGGGAACAATCATCCAGTACTTTTTAAGTGATCCACCTCTGTGCAAAGACTGGTCAGCCAATGGGGTCTTGAGGAACAATAATTTGGTACAATCCATTTTAGGTGATCAACCCCCTGTCTGAAGACTAGTTAGCCAAGAGGTGCCTACCTATATAGGTCACCAAGTGTCAGCAGACATATTAACCATTTTCCAGTCCAACTACTATCCATCAGATTGTCACCAATCATCTGAAGCCTATAGGTATCCTTAGTTTTAGCCAATGCGAATGATGAAAAGCAGTTGCTATGGGTTACAGCTGCTTGCTGTGGGATACTGTATTGTGGTCATTAGATTGGGACCCACACGATTCCTAAGTAAACTGATCTTGGGTTCAAATTGGTTTGGCCAAATGTGCATGTGTATAAGCAATCATTTCTGCTGTTAACCTTGTCTTGGGGAACAATCATCCTGTACAATCCATTTGGTGATCAACCCCCTATCCAAAGACTGGTCAGTCAAACAATATCTACTTACACAGGTAATCAAGTGTTCACATACATATATTCATTCCACAGTCCAACTACTAACCACAAGGTAGTCGCCAACCATCTCATATCTATAGGTATCCTTGGCTTAGGCTAGTAAAATGATGAAAATCAGTTGCTATTGGTTGCTGCGGGTTGCTATGGGATACTGTATAGTGGTAAGAAAATGGAACCACTACATGATCCCTAAGTAAAGCGACTGTAGTTCAAAATGTGCAGTTGTTTTGGCCAAATGTGCCTGCTTGTAAGCAATCATTCCTGCTGCCAAATTTAAACTGAGGAACATTAATCCGGTACAGTCCATTTGGTGATCAATACCCTTGTTCAAAGACTGGTCAGCCAAGGGGTGTCTACCTACACAGGTCACCAAGTGTCCACAGACAAATCAGCATTCACCAGTCTGACTGCTATCCACCAGATTGTCACCAACCATCCCATGCCTATAGGTATCCTTGGGTTAGGCTAGTGAAAATTATGAAAAGCAGTTGCTATGGGATATGGTATTGCGGTCAGAAGATGAGACCACCACATGATCCCTAAGTAAAGGGATTGTAGTTGAAAACGTGTAGTTGTTTTGGCCCAAATGTGCATGCTTGTAAAGCAATCATTCCTGCTGCCAAAGGTCTTCTGGGGTCATTAATCCGGTACAATCCATTTGGTGTTTAACTTCCCGTCCAAAGATTGGTCAGCCAAGGGGTGTCTACCTACACAAGTTGCCAAGTGTCAATAGACATATAATCATTTCTCAGTCCGACTACTATCCACCAGGTTGTCACCAATCATCTTGTGTCTATAGGTATCCTTAGCTTAATCATCTCGGGTCTATAGATATCCTTAACTTAATCATCTCGTGTCTATAGGTATCCTTAGCTTAATCATCTCGTGTCTATAGGTATCCTTAGCTTAATCATCTCGTGTCTATAGGTATCCTTAGCTTCATCATCTCGTGTCTATAGGTAGCTTTAGCTTAATCATCTCGTGTCTATAGGTATCCTTAGCTTAATCAACTCGTGTCTATAGGTATCCTTAGCTTAATCATCTCGGGTCTATAGGTATCCTTAGCTTAATCATCTCGTGTCTATAGGTATCCTTAGCCTTATCATCTCGTGTCTATAGGTATCCTTAGCCTTATCATCTCGTGTCTATAGGTATCCTTAGCTTCATCATCTCATGTCTATAGGTATCCTTAGCTTCATCATCTCGTGTCTATAGGTATCCTTAGCTTCATCATCTCGTGTCTATAGGTATCCTTAGCTTAATCATCTCGTGTCTATAGGTATCCTTAGCCTTATCATCTCGTGTCTATAGGTATCCTTAGCTTCATCATCTCATGTCTATAGGTATCCTTAGCTTAATCATCTCGTGTCTATAGGTATCCTTAGCTTAATCATCTTGTGTCTATAGGTATCCTTAGCCTTATCATCTCGTGTCTATAGGTATCCTTAGCTTCATCATCTCATGTCTATAGGTATCCTTAGCTTAATCATCTCGTGTCTATAGGTATCCTTAGCCTTATCATCTCGTGTCTATAGGTATCCTTAGCTTAATCATCTCGTGTCTTTAGGTATCCTTAGCCTTATCATCTCGTGTCTATAGGTATCCTTAGCTTCATCATCTCATGTCTATAGGTATCCTTAGCTTAATCATCTCGTGTCTATAGGTATCCTTAGCTTAATCATCTCGTGTCTATAGGTATCCTTAGCCTTATCATCTCGTGTCTATAGGTATCCTTAGCCTTATCATCTCGTGTCTATAGGTATCCTTAGCTTCATCATCTCATGTCTATAGGTATCCTTAGCTTAATCATCTCGTGTCTATAGGTATCCTTAGCTTAATCATCTCGTGTCTATAGGTTTTCTTAGCTTAATCATCTCGTGTCTATAGGTATCCTTAGCTTAATCATCTCGTGTCTATAGGTATCCTTAGCTTAATCATCTCGTGTCTATAGGTATCCTTAGCTTAATGGAAATGATGGAAAGCAGTTGCCATGAGTTACTGGTGGATACTGTACTGCGGTCAGAAGATGGGACCACCGCATGGTTCCTAATTAAAGCGACTGTAGTTGAAAACGTGCCGTTGTTCTGGCCAAATGTTCATGCTTTTAAGCAATCGTTCCTCCTGCCAACCTTGTCTTGGGGAGCATAAATCTGGTACAGTCAATTTTAGATCATCAACCCCATCCAAAGACTGGTCAGCCAAGGGGTGTCTACCTACAAAGATCAAATGTACATATTTGCCAGCACACCACGGATCGTCAATTACATCCAATTCTTTTATTGAAGAATGATCCCATCACAGAAGACATAGTGCAACGTTTCGGATCCGCGCAGGACCTCTTCGTCAGGCATGTCTACCTACATAGGTCACCAAGTGTCCACAGACATACAATCATTGTTCAGTCTGACTGCTATCCACCAGGTTGTTACCAATCATCTCATATCTACAGGTATCCTTAGTCATGAAAAGCAGTTATTACAGGTCACTGCAGGTTGCTGTAGGATACTACAGATCACCCACAGGCTTATTCAACAAACCCAAAATGCTTATTAACACTCACATGTCCATAACAGAGTTTATTCGATTCAATTCGGCTGCAATTTACAGAAAACAAAGCAGGACTCTACACGTCTTATAATAGAAGTCTCGTGGATTCGGCAACCACAACAGAGTCAAGCAAAGTTTGAATACCTAACGGGAACACACAAAACCCGCATTATCCTTTAAGACACGCGAACACAAGACACACTTACCCTTTTGAGCCACGTGAAATGTTTATAAATATCGATTTCAACATCCATTCTTTGAGTCCATTTCGCAAATCCAATTCCGACTGGAAACCGGTTGCTCTTTTTGGCTGCCTCTGCAGCCTTTGTATAACGATACGCGTTTCGTGAGTCTCTTATTAAACAAAAAATTTAAAATCCCGGAACGTAAATATGTGATTACGTTTTACAGAGTCTTGTCGGTCTGCCCTGCAGGCTCTTCGGAGTGATTCCACTAAGTGAATTAACTGGAGGCTGTCGCTTGAGTGATTCAATCTCCTTAATTCTGTGCATTAACAAATATCAGGCGACGGGCTCTGTAAGCAAGGAGGAGCTACCTTGTTCGTTTTAACCTCCAGGATCGAAGATCTTTTCCTGCGCTAATGTTAAAACAACTGGCTAAATATTGCCAGGGAGTCGGGAGGGAAATATTTCCAGAGGATAGTTTGCTGGGGCTGTGTGTGGAAGTGGTGGGTGCCTGGAACACATTACTCCAAGACCCCCTATTTCCTGTCTGGAGCTCTCGCTGCCTCCAGTGTCACTTGTCTTTAGTGCCTGATACGGCTGAGCCCTGACGGCAGCTCCTGCAATGTGATCTCTCCTCTCTGTGTGTGAAACAAGTATAGGGACAAAAGAGGCATTTAAATAAACACCTTTGTGGAGTTTGAAAAGAACCAGAAGAGGGCGAGCAACTGATGATCGGCGCAGACAACAGGGCTGGCCATAGATGGGACGGATTTTCCTCTAAGCCAACAGCAAGATGTAGATGATCCAGAATATTAAAAAAAATTAAACAATCGCTATTTAAAAAAATCAAGCAATATTCTCAACAACCATTCATCGCTTTGATCAGAAGTGCAATGCGATGTAAGCGTTGGTTCACACCAAAAAGCCACGCTGAACGCACGTCTGCGCTGGGAGGAAACAACGCCGATATGCCGATCCTGGTGCATCAAACTGTTTATTTTTTTTCTTGTTAGAACTTTAATGAAATTGTTATTTATTATTATTATTTTACGGGGTTTATATAGTGCCGGTGTCCTGTCGGATTGTGTCCCCCATCAGATACTGTCCGCTGTGTACTGCGCATGCGCAGTACACAGGACAAGCAGATTCCAAAAATAGCCGAAGATGAACGGCGCCTGCGCCGTGAGTCCAGGTTCAAGCCCCACCATCCAAGTGGACATAGAGTTATAATAAAAAGGAGCCGAGCGAAGCGAGGCCATGCCCAAAGCGCGGCGAGCGAAGCGAGCCCGCGAGGGGCCCTCTAACTTTGTGTAGCCCTATGTCCACTTGGATGGTGGGGCTTACACCTCGACTCACGGTGCAGGCGCCGTTCATCTTCCGAGATTTTCCAAATCGCCTTGTTCTCCGTACTGCGCAAGCGCTGCGCCTGCGCAGTACGCCCGGGACACTATTCGATAGCCGGACTATTTTTGTCAGAACACCGGAAATTTGTGCAGCACTTTGCAAAACGAAGGGAGACAGTACATTAACCGCTTCAGCTCCAGAAAGGTTTAATGCCCCGTACACAAGAGCGAAATTTGGTTTTGTTTTTTCCGACGGAATTCCGCTCAAGCTTGGCTTGCATACACACGGTCACACAAAAGTTTGCTGAACTTTCGACCGTCAAGAACGCGGTGACGTACAACACTACGACGAGCTGAGAAAATTAAGTTCAATGCTTCCGAGCATGCGTCGAATTGTTTCCTAGCATGCGTAGGAATTTTGTGCGTCGGAATTGCTAAAGACGATTGGAATTTCTGTTTGGAACTTTTTCCGACCGAAAAATTGAGAACCTGCTCTCAGTCTTTTGCTGGCTGAAATTCTGCCAGCAAAAGTCCAATGGAGCATACACACGGTCGCATTTTCGTACCAAAAGCTCTCATCGGAGAATTTCCCGTGTGTGTACGGGGCATTACTCCCTTCATGAGCAGGCCATTTTTTTGCTATTTAGCGCTGCTCTACTTTAAGGCTCCATTCACACCTGATCGTGGGTGCAATCACCGTGATTCCGCCTGTGATTTTGAAATCACTTCAAAACACGGGATGCATTTGCGATGTCATTACTACTTAATGGCACCTCAATCACGGTGAGATTTTGCTGCACTTTTGCCGCGATTGTTAAAATCGCACTGCAACCGAAATGCGCTCCGCTTGTCGTTCAAAAAGAAACATAAGCTTCTTTTGGGCGACAGCGGCCACCTTGCGATTTGCTACGATTGCAGCTCGATTTACAGCGCAACAATCGCAGCAAATTCAGGGAGCGATTGGAGTGCCATTAAAAGTAGCGGCATCGCAAACATGTCCCGCATTTTTGCAGCGATTTGAAATCAGATCCGGTGTGAATGGAGACTTACTGGTCAAGCAACACTATACCCAAACAAAATTGATATCATTTTTTCCACGCAAATACTACTTTCTTTTGGTGGTATGTGATCACCACTGTGTTTTTTTATTTTGTTTTTGCGATATAAATGAAAAAAAAGACTGACAATATTTTTTACTTTCTGCTACAAAACATATCCAATTAAAAAAAAAATCAAATTTCTTCACAAATTTTGTCCTTGTCTTTGATAAAAAAAATAAAAAAAATACAATAAGTGTATATTGATTGGTTTGCGTAAAAGTTATAGTGTCTACAAACTATATATAAATATATATATATATGTATGTGTGTATGTGTGTATATGTATATATATATATATATATATATATATATATATATATATATGTATATCGACAGATTTTAAACACAAACCGCTTATAGATTGTTATGCTACATGTGAGTGTACTACCTGTAGGGGTTTCTTTTTACAAATAAAGGGTATAAAACGTTATTGCGCTATGGTTGTCCCTTTCTCTTTTATGTTAACCCTTTATGATTGAGAGCCAAGTGACTCCAGGAGTGATCTACCACAGTTGAAGAGTTGGGTGATTGTTTGTCCAGAGGAGTTCGGATTAAAGACCCGGGCAGGGGTATATGCCATTTTCACATTAAGGTGTCCTTTTATGAAGCAGTGAAATCTATTCACTGCTTCATTCTCCAGCATTCACAGAGGAGATCTTTCTCCTCTGTGTGCCAGTTTATGAAGTGGAGTAGATCACTTCACTCTTGGAGGAGTGAAGAGATCTACAAATGCTTCCAACACTGGAGAACGGCCCCTTATACTGGAATCTCATGAGACTTTACGAGATTACATTACTAGAAATTCACTAAAAAAAAGATGTCAGTTTATTAAGCAGTGATAAATTATCACTGCTCAATACACGGACAGACAGTGTGATTGATTAATGTTAATAAAATAAAGAGTCCCCCAACATTATATATACATGTATACACACACACACATTATATATACATGTATACACACACACACATTATATATACATGTATACACACACGCACATTATATATACATGTATACACACACATTATATATACATGTATACACACACATTATATATACATGTATACACACACACATTATATATACATGTATACACACACACACACATTATATATACATGTATATACACACACACACACATTATATATACATGTATATACACACACATTATATATATATATATATATATATATATATATATACACACACACATAATATATATATATAATGTATATATATATGTATACATATGACAGGGGGACATGGTTACTGTCTTGGGGGGTCTGAACGAGGCATAAGGAAGTTAATTATCTTCCTCTTTCCCCCTCAGATCCCCCCACATTCCCTCTTCACTCCCCGCTTCTCCACCTCTGAGTTGGTGAATTGGGTAGTGTGAATTCTGACAAAGATCACCAGTGAAGTGCTGAGATCGCAGCTTCATAAACTGGCCATTACTGTGTCATTTCATGACGATTCTCCATGTGTAGAGATAATCAGCGGGAGAACAAGTTCAAACACTTCTCCCCCGATTATCTCTGGTTAATAAACTGTTTATGAGCTGTGATCCGCAGCGATCCTCGGGATCTCTGCTGATCACTGCTTCATAAACGGACACCTAAGTTATTTACATAGTATATGTGATAACTTTTCACTAGTTTAGACAGCGCTGTTACTCCAACAATTATATATATATATATATATATATGTATGTGTGTATATATATATATATATATATATATGTATGTGTATATATATATATATATATATATATATATATATATATATATCTATAGCTATATAGATCTCACCAGTGATCAGATCACCAGTCATCACATCACCAGTCATCACATCACCAGTCAACAGATCACCAGTCATCACATCACTAGTCATCACATCACCAGTCAACAGATCACCAGTCATCACATCACCAGTCATCACATCACCAGTCATCACATCACCAGTCATCACATCACCAGTCATCACATCACCAGTCATCAGATCACCGGTCATCACATCACCGGTCATCACATCACCGGTCATCAGATCACTAGTCATCACATCACCAGTCATCACACCACCAGTCATCAGATCACCAGTCATCACATCACCGGTCATCACATCACCGGTCATCACATCACCAGTTGTATGCTCACAGTCAACAGATCACCAGTAATCAGATCACCGGCCATCAGATCACTAGTCATCAGATCACTAGTCATCAGATCACCGGCCATCAGATCACTAGTCATCAGATCACTAGTCATCAGATCACTAGTCATCACATCACTAGTCATCATATTGTTTCTAGAACATTCGTTTAATTTTCAAATTGTTGGAGCAGAATGGAAATTTTTTTTTCTAGAACAAATTTCAGGTTTTTTTTGTTTGGGAAATTACATTTACTGCAGAATCGACTGTTGAAAGCAAACAAAAAAGTTCTTTTGAATGTCATTCATTACATCTCTGTTGGCATTATCAAATGTACTGATGAGATTTTTATACAAAAATCTACCAGTGTATGGCTGGTAAACATGATGTGAATATCGGATGAATGATCGTCTGTTTTTTTTTTTGTTTTTTTTTTTGCATGCTGGTCTCATATTGAAAACTAATAGATTACTAAAGTTATGAAAATTCTGATAAAACAGAATACAACTTCCTGAAATGATGTAATGTGTTTTCTTTTGTTTCCGAGCATGTGTAGTTTTGCTCACTCGATTTTTACATCGATGAATGCTGTACTGATTAAGCGAAAGTCATTTGTTCTGCTATCTTACAAGGACATTTTTTGTGTTTGTTCCTTCTGATAATTTCGCATGAGATATCATAATCAGCTCTGGAAAGCTGCATACTAATGATCAGATTATCGGACGATCGATCTGAATTTTTTTTTTTTTTTACGTCCGATTTTCTCATCGTGTTTACAAGGCTTTAGATTTCCTACACACGAGCTGTGGATGGACATATACAGTTGTGCTCATAAGTTTACATACCCTGGCACAATTTATGATTTCTTGGACATTTTTCAGAGAACGATAACAAACACTTGTCTTTCACTCATGGTTAGTTTGGCTGAAGCCATTTATTATCAATCAACTGTGTTTACTCCTTTTAAATCATAATGACAACAGAAACTACCCAAATGACCCTGATCCAAATTTTTCATACCCCAGTTCTTAATACCGTGTATTGCCCCCTTTAACATCAATGACAGCTTGAAGTCTTTTGTGGTATTTGTGGATGAGGCTCTTTATCTTCTCAGATGGTAAAGCTGCCCATTCCTCTTGGCAAAAAGCCTCCAGTTCCTGTAAATTCTTGGGCTGTCTTGTATGAACGGCATGTTTGAGATCTCCCCAGAGTGGCTCAATGATATTGAGGTCAGGAAACTGAGATGGACACTCCAGAACCTTCACTTTATTCTGCTGTAGCCAATGACAGGTCGACTTGGCCTTGTGTTTTGGATCATTGTCATGTTGGAATGTCCAAGTAGGTCCCATGCGCAGCTTCCTGACTGATGAATGCAAATGTTCCTCCAGTATTTTTTGATAACATACTGCATTCATCTTGCCATCAATTTTGACCAAATTTCTTGTGCCTTTGTAGCTCACACATCCCCAAAACATCAGCGATCCACCTCCGTGTTTCACAGTAGGGATGTGGACCTTTCATCATAGGCCTTGTTGACTCCTCTCCAAATGAAGGGTTTATGGTTGTGGCCAAAAAGCTACATTTTGGTCTCATCACTCCAAATGACTTTGTGCCAGAAGGTTTGAGTCTTGTCTCTGTGCTGTTTGGCATATTGTACACGGAATTCTTTGTGGCATTTGCATAGTAATGGCTTTCTTCTGGCGACTTGACCATGCAGTCCATCTTTCTTCTAGTGCCTCCTTATTGTGCATCTTGAAACAGCCACACCACATGTTTCAAAGAGTCCTGTATTTCACCTGAAGTTATTTGTGTGTTTTTCTTTGCATCAATTTTCCTGGCAGTTGTGGCTGAAATTTTAGTTGGTCTACCTGACCCTGGTTTGGTTTCAACAGAACCCCTCATTTTACACTTCTTGATTAGAGTTTGAACACAGCTGATTGGCATTCTCAATTCCTTGGATATCTTTTTAAATCCCTTTCCTGATTTATACAGTTCAACTACCTTTTCCCACAGATCCTTTGACAATTCTTTTGCTTTCCCCATGACTCAGAATCCAGAAACGTCAGTGCAGCACTGGATGAAAGATGCAAGGGTCTGTCAGGAGTCCAGAAATTCATTGACCTTTTACACACACACTAATTACAAGCAAACAGATCACAGGTGAGGATGGTTACCTTTAATAGCCATTCAAACCCCTCTGTGTCACCTTGTGTGCATGTTATCATCAGGCCAAAATCACCAGGGTATGTAAACTATTGATCAGGGTCATTTGGGTAGTTTCTCTTGTCATTATGATATAAAAAGAGTAAACACAGTTGATTGATAATAAATGGCTTCAGTCAAACAATAACTATGACACGACTTGCAGGCCGACTCTGTGAGGCGACCTGCACATGACTTCAGCGGCGACTTGCAAAACGACTTCTATATAGAAGTCAATGCAAGTCGCCTGAAGTCGCCCCCAAAGGTGAAAGAAATGTTTTTGTGTTATCATTCATATTCTCTGAAAAATAGCCAATAAATCATAAATTCTGCCTGGTTATGTAAACTTATGAGCACAACTGTAATTTAGTATGGTACAGCAGGAGACAAAAGCCGCGGGGTGCATATTTTGTCTACTTTTGCATACATTCTCTCTGCCGTCTATTACATACACTGTAAACTGTGCGCAGCGGGAGGAAAACGCATCTTGTAAACAGATTTTCCAGCACAGCTGTGTCCCGACCCCACATGACTATCTATATACAGAGATCTCAGACTGTCTGTCAGCTACTTGAGAACAGGCAGTGTGTGTAATGTAACTCTCCTCACTTCCTCAACAACTGTCATCTGTATATGGCCACCCTGTCCTCCCCTGCAAGCTGGCCGGCTGAGATTTCTGCACTCATTTCCGAAGGCCAAGCTAGTTATAGGCACTAAGGTATATGAGCAATTTCATGTGGACATGTGCACAATAGAAAAATTTGTTTATTTTCGTTTTGTTTCTTTCGTTTCCGTTGATTCGTAACGATTCGTAAATTCGTAAGTCGTCGGTGTTCGTATTCGTAACGATTCGTATTTTCGTAAGAGTTATTTTTTCGTTGATTCGTTTTTCCGTTAGTTTAATTTTCGTTTATTCGAAATTCGTACGCATTCGTATTTTCGTAGATTTAATTACATTCATACTTTCGTTAGATTGATTTATTCGTACTTTCGTAACATTGTTTTCGTAGATTCGTAATCGGAGCATAATTCATAATTTTATGTAATGTGTATGCTATTATTACATTTTAAGAGACACGGAAAATTACGAATCGAAAAAAAGAGTTACGAATGTACGAATTTTTTCGTTCAATCCATTCGAAGCACGTTAAGCAGCGCCATTGTAAGAGACACGGAAAATTACAAATCGCAAAAAAAAAAAAAGTTACGAATGTACGAATTTTTTCGTTCAATCCATTCGAAGCACGTTAAGCAGCGCCATTGTAAGGGACACGGAAAATTACCAATTCAACGAAAAGAAAAAAGGTACGAATGTACGAATTTTTTAGTTCATTTTGATTTTCGTTGTTCCCATTTTCGTTTTTCGGATTTTCTTCTTTCGTAGTTTTGTTGTTTCTAATTTAGTTATTTCGGATTTTCGTTGTTTTTCGTATTCGTTCGATTCGAACATTCGTTATTCGTTAAAATTTTTAGCGAATCGTTCGTTCATTCGTACGATAACGAATGAACGAATATAATGAATTTTAACGAAAAACGTTACTGCCACAACTTTTCTTTTATTGATGGCTTTGATAGATCAAACTTTGGGTAAAGTGACAGGTTCTCTTGTGAGAGTCGGGAGAGGAGCTGCTGCGGACGTGTACAGCGCTGGACCGGGATCAGGCTCAGGTAAGTATTTGGGGAAGCATTACGCTTTTTCTTTACAACCACTGTAATATTTGAAATCACACCATGCAACCAATTCAAAGCCTGCACTACATCACACTGACAGCACCACTTACACTGAAATTAAAAAGGAAAAAAATTGGGACTTTAACCACTTGCCTACCGGGCACTTAAACCCCCTTCCTGCCCAGGCCAATTTTCAGCTTTCAGCGCTGTCGCACTTTGAATGACAATTGCGCGGTCATGCAACACTGTACACATATGACATTTTTATAATTTTTTTCGCACAAATAGAGATTTCTTTTGGTGGTATTTAACACCGGAAGATTTGGCTGCTGAATGACCGGGCCATTTTTTGCGATTCAGCACTGCGATGATTTAACTGACAATTGCGCGCTCGTGCGATGCTGCACCCAAACAAAATTGACGTCCTTTTTTCCCACAAATGGAGCTTTCTTTTGGTGGTATTTGGTATGATCACCTCTGCGTTTTTTATTTTTTGCGCTATAAACAAAAAAAAGAGCGACAATTTTGAAAAAAACACAATATTTTGTTCTTTTTGCTATAATAAATATCCCAATTTTTTAAAAAAAAGCAAATTTTTACTCAGTTTAGGCCGATACTTATTCTTCTACATATTTTTGCTTAAAAAAAATAAGCAATAAGCGTATATTGATTGGTTTGCGCAAAAGTTATAGCGTCTACAAAATAGGGGAAAGATTTATAGCATTTTTATTATTATTTTTTTTACTAGTAATGGCGGCGATCTGCGACATTATGGCGGACACATCGGACACTTCTGACACAATTTTGGGACCATTAGCTTTTATACAGCGATCAGTGCTATAAAAATGCACTGATTGCTGTAAAAATATCACTGGCAGGGAAGGGGTTAACACTAGGGGGCGATCAAGGGGCTAACTGTGTTCCCTGTGTGTGTTCTAACTGAAGGGGGAGGGGACTAACTAGAGGAAGTGACGGATCTGGGTTCCTAGCTAATATGAACACACGATTTGTCACTCCTCTCAGAGCAGGGATTTGTGTGTTTACACACACACTTCCGTGCTCTGTCTCTCGTGCTCGCAATCGCTTGTGGCCGGTGGTCATCGTGACTGTCGGCCACGAGCATCAGCACCCCCCTCAGTGCAGCGGGCGTGTGCGTGCGCGCCCGGCGGCGCGGCTGCTATCCCGATCCCGCGAGCCGACGTAAAGCTACGACAGTTTGCGGGATCGTGCTGGCCTGCCGCAGTAAAAAGGCGGCGGCTGGTTGGCACTGGGTTTTTTATTTTTTGCTAAAAAAACAAAAAAAGGACTGAATATTTTGAAAGCAAAAAACAGTTTCATAGTTTGTTATAAAAATTTGAAAACAGGTCATTTTTCTCCTTAATGCACTGATAGGTGGCACTGATGGGCACTGGTAGGTGACACTGATAGGCAGCACTGATTGGTGGCACTGATGATAAGGCACTGATGGGCATTGATAGGTGGCACTGGTGGGCACTGGTAGGTGGCACTGGTGATTACTGGTAGGTGGCACTGGTGGGCACTGGCAGGTGGCACTGGTGGGCACAGGCAAGGCAGCGGAGGCTCTCTGTGCGATATCCCTCTGACAGGAGCCGGTGATTGGCTTATTTTTCCCCTCACACTGTTAGCTTGAGAAAAAAAAATGATTAGGCTACTTTCACACTGAGGCGGGACGGGCGCTGGTCATTTTAGCGGTGCTATTCGGCCACTAGCGGGGCGGTTTTAACCCCGCTAGCGGCGCTTTGTCGGCGGGTTTGCAGCGCCGCCCCACTGTTTTCCATGGGAAGGGGCGCTTTAGGAGCACACCGCTCCTACAACGCTCCACAGATGCTGCTAGCAGGACTTTTTTGACCGTCTTGCAAAGCCCTCGGGGCTTTCACATTGGAGTGAATTGAGCGGCTCTTTTTAGAGCGCTTTGCAGGCGCTATTTTCAGCACTGTAGCGCCTGCAAAGTGCCTCAGTGTGAAAGCAGCCTTGCCGATCTCCTGTTTACATCATGGGATCAGCTGTCACTGGCTGACAGCTGATCACGTGGTAAGGGGCTGGGATCCGATCTGTAATCAGCTGAGTCCCATAGACTCGGTGATCACAGAGAGCACAGCGTGCACCCCGCCGGGACGCGCTGACAGCGCATGCTCGGGAGGACATCTATTGACTCGACGGGAGGTGGTTAAATGAGACACCTGGGGAAGTAAAGTGTCTCCATCCCTGTTAATTGCAATGAAGAGGTACATATCCAGTTCCTTACATGTGCCTCATTCAAAGTCCCAAAAGCATCACTTTACACGGATCAGACTAGAAGACACACCCTCATTCACGCCGATGCGATTCGTCATGCGATTTGACAGTCCCAAATCTCATAACAAGTTGCACCCCGTTGCCGGCAATGGAATCGCTCAAATCGCCACGATTCATGTCGTACCAACTTTAAAAAAAACGACTTTTTTTCTAATTTCATTGCGACTTGCATAGAATTCTGTTAAACTAAAGGGCTTATGGGAGATAAAGAGCCTCAATTTAGGCCCAGTGATGTCATCACTGGATCTATGTGCTTCTCAATGCAATGTAGGCAGATCAAGGCTGGTGAGAGCAGACTGTAGGCAACACCCACATGAAATGCTGAACCTCAATAAAGAAATGAACTGAAATCCAATAAATAAAGGAGACTAAAGTGGTTGTAAACCCGGTTACAACTGTCAGATCTGGTTGGAGCCGCTGTACTAACCATGCAAGGTTAGTACAGTGATCTCCCCTGCTGAGCTGTTGTGTTATGACAGGGGGGGCGCCCCCACCCCGCCCCCACCCCGAGCTGTTGTGTTATGACAGGGGGGGGCGCCCCCACCCCGCCCCCACCCCGAGCTGTTGTGTTATGACAGGGGGGGCGCCCCCACCCGAGCTGTTGTGTTATGACAGGGGGGGCGCCCCCACCCGAGCTGTTGTGTTATGACAGGGGGGGTGCCCCCACCCCAGTAGAGCACTCCGATCAGAGATCGGCCATTTTTTTTTTTTGCACCGGCCGTTGACATTCTGCCCGTGTGTATAGGGGATTTACATATACTCAGTGATTCTGCCCGTGTGTATAGGGGATTTACATATACTCAGTGAAGTGACTGGCCACAGGTGACACACAGAGATAAAACAAATCCTCCTACATATGTTGTACCAGTTTATCTGCTGTCTGCTCTTCTCTACATCTGTTCAAATTCCAGAATTAATAAAGCTTATCAGATCTGTCAGAAAACAGGGGGTTGGGAGCTGATGTAACACTCTGCTACAGTCAATGAGGAGAGCTCTGAGAGCTGATTGGAGGGGAAGGGACACTCCCCCTCTTCACACAGCACACAGGAACAGCTGAGGCTGTCAATCAGCCGGAGCTCCCTCCCCTGTCACCTTTTCTCTGTTGGTGTCAGGAAAACTTGTCAGAAGTGATTCAGCAGAGGAACGAGGCAGCAGACAGAAATGACACTTAGTGCTCTGAATTGAAACAAGTACACACTATAGAGGTATATACTTTGTTCATGTTTCAGGTCTAAGATTTACAACCCCTTTAAAGCGGAGTTCCAGGCTTTTTATGTTTATTAAAAGTCAGCAGCTACAAAAAGTGTAGTTGCTGACTTTTAACAGACACTAAAGCCCCGTACACACGGTCGGATTTTCTGACGGAAAATGTCCTATCGGACAATGTTGTCGGAAATTCCGACCGTGTGTAGGCTCCATCGGACATTTTCCATCGGATTTTCCGACGGACAAAGTTTTATCTCCTGCTCTCAAATTTTCCGACAACAAAGTCCTATCGGACTTTTTCCGATCGTGTGTAGTGAATTCCGACGGACAAAGTGCCACGCATGCTCAGATCACATTACAAGACGAAAGCTATTGGCTACTATCGTCTACGTAGTCCCGTCGTACGCAACGAACGTCACCACGTTCAGAATGATCGGATTTTCCGACAACTTTGTCCGACCGTGTGTATGCAACACCAGTGTCGGACAAAATCCGTCGGAAAAAATCCGATGGATTTTGTGGTCGGATTTTCCGACCGTGTGTACGGGGCATTACTGTTTCACGGTCCAGCGATGCGGCCGAACAGGGTGTCGCTCCTCTCCCTCCCGGCGCCTCCATTGCCACTCTGGGTACCCGGCCGTGACAGCTTTCGGCTTCATGGCCGGGCACGCGCGGCGAATGCGCGAGTCGCGCTGCGCTCACAGAGTAGACAGGCGACTTAGTTTAACAGAATTCCATGCAAGTCGCAATGAAATTAGAAAAAAAGTATTTTTTTTAAAGTTGATAAAACAGGCGATCTCCAGGGACCTGTCACGTGTCCCAGGAGATCGCCTAGAAGGAGGGGCCGCCTAAGGCGAAAGGAGGAGTCGCCTAGGCGATCCCTGGGTGGAAGGAGGAAGTGGGACAGGAAGTCCCTCTCCTAATGAAGCCCCCTCTCCCCCCAAAAAATGACATGCCAAATGTGGCATGTAAGGGGGCGAGGAGTGCTTAACCACTTGCCGACCGGCGCACGACGATATACGTCGACAGAATGGCACGTACAGGCAGGAGGGCGTATATATACGTCCCTCCTTTAGCCTGTCCGTGCCATCGGGAGCGCGCCGGGAGCGGCGCGCTCCCGCGCCGGTCGGGACCCCCGTGAGTCCGGCCGCGGTCCCCGCGGACTCGATCGCCGCGGGGACTCCCGCGATCGTCTCACGGAGCGGCTAAACGGGGAGATGCCGAGATAAACAGCATCTCCCCGTTCTGCCTAGCAACTAGTGACGCCGATCTCTGCTCCCTGTGATTGGAGCAGAGATCAGCATTCACTAGCTGACAGCCACGCCCCCCCACAGTAAAAAAAACACCCCTAGGCCTACTTAACCCCTACACTGCCACCTTGTGGTTAACTCCTAAACTGCCAGTGTCATTTATACAGAAATCAATGCATTTAAATGCATTAATTGCTGTAAAAATGACAATGGTCCCAAAAATGTGTCAAAAATGTCCGATGTGTCCGCCATAATGTCGCAGTCACAAAAAAAATCGCAGATCTCCGCCATTAATAATACAAAAAAAATTATTAATAAAAATGCTATAAAACTATCCCCTATCTTGTAAACGCTATAACTTCTGCGCAAACCGATCAATAATCGCTTATTGCGATTTTTTTTACCAAAAATATGTAGAAGAATACGTATCGGCCTAAACTGAGGAAAAAAAAATGTTTTTTTATATATTTTTGGGGGATATTTATTATAGCAAAAAATAAAAAATAATGCATTTTTTTCAAAATTGTCGCTCTATTTTTGTTTATAGCGCAAAAAATAAAAACCGCAGGGGCGATCAAATACCACCAAAAGAAAGCTCTATTTGTGGGAAAAAAAGGACGTCAATTTTGTTTGGGAGCCACGTCGCACGACCGCGCAATTGTCAGTTAAAGCGACGCAGTGCCGAATCGCAAAAAGGGGCCTGGTCCTTTGGCTGCAAATTGGTCCGGTCTGAAAGTGGTTAAAGCGGAAGTTCCATTTTTGGGTGGAACTCCGCTTTAAGGCTGGGGAGGAGAAGGCTAAATGGTGCTAGATGTTCTCCAGCCAGGAATTGAGGGAGGCTCTGTATGACTTCCTGCAGCTTTTAATACACAATGTGAGAAGCTCACAGTGTGCATTGAAATCGGTGTAAGCAATTTCAGTACAGGAGAGGAGACTGTACTGCTGTGCAAGACTCAAGCTTCAGCTTTAATCCCCAGCTTACTACACACGATCAGTAAAATGATGGCCTTTTGGATGTGTCTGCTGACAATGACATATAGGGAAATACAAATGTGGCGTGCTGTACAACACCCTCAATGATTAGAGGAAACAAAACCAGGGTAGTAAACCTGTCCCATAAATGCATTTACAGTCAGCAAGGGGATTTCTAGGTGTGTTTCTCCGGAGGCATTTCTTGATGGGTCTGTCAATCAGTCTTCCAAACCATTATCATTAAGAGCTCTGCAACTATAATTACTGATAAATACACAAGAAGCAGGGACAGGGTAGAGCATGAATGACATCAACATTAATAAAAAAATATAAAAAATCAATACTAATAATGCTAATAAAATTCTACCATTAATATTACTTTCACTAGTAATTATCACATTCACATACAGAAATTCACAGACAGTCCAATATACTGTAGGTGCTATTAGGCACATTAATACAATTTTATTTTCTGTTGTCAATAACAATTAATGCACAGGCCTTAGATGGTGCAAATTTCTTTCCAGCAACCATGGGTCCTTGTCCCTGCTGAAGAAAAGCATCCCCACAACATGATGCTGCCACCACCATGTTTCACAGTGGGGATGGTGTGTTCAGGGTGATGTGCAGTGTTAGTTTTCCGCCACACATACCGTTTTGCTTTTAAGCCAAAAAGTTAAATGTTGTTCTTATCTGACCAGAGCACTTTCTTCCACATGTTTTCTGTGTTCCCCACATGGCTTCTTACAAACTGCAAAAGGGACTTCTTATGGCTTTCTTTCAACAATGTCTTTCTTATTGCCACTCTTCCATAAAGGCCAGATTTGTGGAGTACACGACTGATAGTTATCCTGTGGACAGATTCTCCCACCTGAGCTGTGGATCTCCTCCAGAGTTACCATGGGCCTCTTAGCTGCTTCTCTGATTAATGTCCTCCTTGCCCCGCCTGTCAGTTTAGGTGGACGGCCATGTCTTAGTAGGTTTGCAGTTGTGCCATACGTCTTCCATTTTCAGATGATGGATTGAGCAGTGCTCCGTGAGATGTTCAAAGCTAGGGATATTTTTTTATAACCTAACCCTGCTTTATACTTCTCCACAGCGTTATCCCTGACCTGTCTGGTGTGTTCCTTGGCCTTCACGATGCTGTTTGTTCACTAAGCCCCCGTACACACGGTCGAACATTCCGATCCCCAAATCCGTTGGAAAAGTCTGACGGATTTTGTCCGAAACTGGTGTTGCACACACACGGTCGGACAAAGTTGTCGGAAAATCCGATCATTCCGAATGAGGTGACGTAAAAAACGTACGACGGGACGGCAGTAGCCAATAGCTTTCGTCTCCAAATTTCTTCTGAGCATGCGTGGCACTTTGTGCGTCGGAATTCCAATCGGAAAAGTCCGATCGGATTTTGTTGTCGGAAAATTTTAGATCCTGCTCTGAAATTTTTTCCGCCGGAAGTTCCGACGGAAAAAGTCCGCTAGAGCCCACACACGATCGGATTTTCTGACAACATAATCCGATCAGACTTTTTCCATCAGAATATCTGACCGTGTGTACAGGGCAGGGTCAGTATATACAATATTTAACTATTACAGAAACCAGTACCTACAATTGTTCATTGATCATGATTGTCAGTATACGCATATTTGCTTCTGTTTGCTTATTGTATTTTTTCTTTCTAGATTTTTAATACATATATGTGCTGATCCCAAATATCCCTGAAAAAGAGCTCAACTCGAAACGCGTCGGATAAACGCACATAATTGTATTTGTGTCATATCTGTGTCATAGATTCATGCTTATGTTATTGCATCCTGTCCACTATCTTTTATATGTATACTTTGTTTGTATTTACCCACGTGGATTTGTTTTTTCCACATCAATTACCCCTTTTTCTTTGTCAAATAAAATAATTCTTTATACTCAAGCAAGTGTCCTCTCCCTTTAAAGTCCCCAAAGAGGAATATACCCCGTATATACTGTACTTTCTGGGATGTGGGTTAGACCTGCTCCAGACCAACTCCAGCACCACCTCCCCTATCTCTGTGTACAGGGCATAAGGTTCTCTAACAAACCTCTGAGGGCTTCACAGAACAGCTGTATTTATACTGAGAATAAATTACACACAGGTGGTTTCTATTTACTAATTAGGTGACTTCTGAAGGCAATTGGTTCCACTGGATCTTAGTTAGAGGTATTAGGCCCCTTTCACACTGGGGCGTTTTTCAGGCGGTACAGCGCTAAAAATAGCGCCTGTACACCGCCTGAAAAAATCTGGCCCCATTCACTCCAGTGTGAAAGCCGGCGGGCTTTCACACTGGAGCAGTGCGCTAGCAGGACGGTAAAAAAAGTCCTGCTAGCAGCATCTTTGGAGCGGTATAGGAGCCGTGTATTCACCGCTCCTATACCGCTCCTTCCCATTGATTTGAATGGGACACCGCGGTAATACCGCGGCAATACCGCCGCAAAGCTCTGCGGGGGATTTTTAACCCTTTTTCGGCCGATCGTGGTGGGGAAAAACCGCACCGCGAGCGGCCGAATACTGTGGCTAAAACAAAGGTAAAGCAGCGCTAAATATAGCGCTGCTTTACCGTCACCGCGGCTCCTGCCCCAGTGTGAAAGGGGCCTTAGAGTAAAGAGGGCTGAATACAAATGCGCATCGCACTTTTCAGATATTTATTTGTAAAAAATTTGGAAAACCATTTATAATTTTTCTTAAACTTCACAATTATTTGCCACTTTGTGTTGGTCTATCATAAAATCCCAATAAAATACATTTATATTTTTGGTTGTAACATGACAAAATGTGGAAACTTTCAAGAGATACAAATACTTTTTCAAGGCACTGTATATATATATATATATATATTTTTTTTTTTTTTTTTATGGCGTCCGTTTAGTGCTATTACATGTAGCAAATTCACAGGTGTTATTCAAATTAATCTCACTTCCCTGTGAATATAATTCACCGACTATATTTTCCATATTTGACTATAAGCCGTGTGCTATATTTACTTTTCTATAACCCTCTCTCCCGCTTGTTTGGATTGGCTCAGGTAGAGACAGCAATGCTATATAAATCCTTCAGCGCAGCTCTCTGCTTTGAATATACAACATGTAACAATCCATCACTCTGCACAGACATCCTTGTGTGCTTCCACCGGGCCTCATAAATGATATGATTTACTGTTCTCTATTATATGCTTGGCTGCTGTTACTTTCTGTGTATTTTTTCTTTTTGTGTCTTTTTTTTTTTAATTAAAGGAGAACTTCACCCAAACCTAATATATCCGTTTTTCATCATGCTGAGCCATGTTAGCTTTTAATATTTCAAGGACTCAAGCTGCGTGATATCGCCGCTGGAATTTAGTTCCACCCAATTGTCACACCCATTAACACCATAAAGCCAAAGAATGATGCCGCATTCCTCGGATGGATTATACATAATGTCAATAAACATCATAATAATCGGGGAATTTAGCTGAGTCTGACATCTTTTGTTATGGATTCACAGATTTTTGACAAATGTAGATAATTAGCACATGGAATATTTTTAACCACTTCTGCTCTGGTACTTGGATTCTCCTTATAAAGCGATTTTTTTTTTTATATTTCCACTATGAGCGCGCTTATTTGGTGATAACTTTGTCAATACTTAAAGTGGAGTGCCCACCAAAAAAAAAATGTGGCTTAAAAATCCTAAAAAAAATAAAAAATAAATAATTGGAAAAAAAATATGTTTTACTCACCTCTAAATGCCTGTTGCTAGGGGGTCCCTCGTAGTCTGCCACCTTCATTGCCCGGGCTAAACGTCACTTCCCCTAGGCGCCACACAGTCATCTGGGACCTGTCATGTGTCCCAGATGAGTGAGCGGTGAATCACGGCGCACAGCGCCGCTCGCGCATGCGCAGTGGGTGCCCGGCTGTGAAGCCACAGCCGGGTTTCCACATTAAGAATGCCGGCGCCGCAAGCGGAGCGGGGAACGAGGGGGGGTCTCGTTCCCCCGCATCGCTGGACCCTGGGACAGGTAAGTGTCCAATTATTAAAAGTCAGCAGCTGCAGTATTTGTAGCTGCTGACTTTAAATTTTTTTTTTTTTGTGGGCACTCCACTTTAACCCCCTTTACGCCTAATGCCGCGTACACACGAACGGAATTTCGGCCAGCAAAAGACCGATGAGAGCTTTTCGTCGGAAAATGCGACCGTGTGTAGGCTCCATCGGACTTTTGCTGGCCGAATTTTCCGCCAGCAAAAGTTTGAGAGCATGTTCTCAACTTTTCCGATGGAAATTTCGATCGTCTGTACCAATTCCTATGCGCAAAATTCCTACGCATGCTCGGAAGCGTTGAACTTCATTTTCTCGGCTCCTTGTAGTGTTGTACGACACCGCGTTCTTTTTTGTGTGCGTGATTTGTTATATTTTCTATATTTTTGCATGCATAGAATGCACTTTTTGGTTAAGCTTTGCAATCTCACGCTGTTCACCATCTCTTATGCCCCGTACACACGGTCGGAAATTCCGACCACAAAATCCGTCGGATTTTTTCAGACGGATTTTGTCCGACACTGGTGTTGCATACACACGGTCGGACAAAGTTGTAGGAAAATCCGATCATTCTGAACGTGGTGACGTTTGTTGCGTACGACGGGACTACGTAGAGGCTAGTAGCCAATAGCTTTGGTCTTGTAATGTGATCTGAGCATGCGTGCCACTTTGTCCGTCGGAATTCGCTACACACGATCGGAAAAAGTCCGATAGGACTTTGTTGTTGGAAAATTTGAGAGCAGGAGCTCAAACTTTTTCCGTCGGAAATTCCGACGGAAAAAGTCAGATGGAGCCCACACACGGTCGGAATTCCCGACAACATGGTCCGATAGGACATTTTCCGTCTGAAAATCCGACCGTGTGTACGGGGCATTATAACTTGGAGATCTGGAGGACATCCTTTTCACCAAAGCAGTGTGGAGGTTGCCTTTGGATTCTGGGGTGAAGCTATTGATGTAGAAAAAAAAGTGTGATCTGCAAAAGAATTATAGAATCAATATCCTATGGTGGGCATATATCTATTGATGCCCTCCAATTTTGCAGTCAGCAGTAGTTTTCTTTTTCTTGTCTTAATGGGATCCCAATGAGCTTACGGAAGTAGGAATTATCCCCATACCCCAATTGGAGGAGACTGTGGATCGGGAGAGGAAGTAGCTGGGGACACCCACACTAGTCTACCGATTGGTCCCTATTGAAGTCTTTTTACTCTGACATGGAAATGTGACATCCCCCTAACCTTAGCCGGTGGAGATTGTGAATTGGGAGAGAGAGAGACCAGGGATATCCATACCAGCCTGTTGATTGGTCCATAACAAAGCTGTATATGCTTTGCCCTCTGGTAAGCGCATAGTGATTCAGGGTGACGGGCACTTCACACTAATTGTGTATACAAGTCACTGCGGTGTACCACTTTGAAACACGTCTGGATGGGCATAGTGTGATTCTATTCCACCCACTGCCAGAGGACTTTCCAACTCAGTTCGGGTTATAATTGAGCCATCATTTTCACCATATGAACTATTACATCAGATCCACTTGGTTTTTGTCTATGATCCTGTGTCATATTTGGGCTCATATTTTGTTTGTATACACTAAACTTTATTTAGCTTGATAGGGATGTTAGTTTGTTAACGTTTTTTTGGGCGCTGCTCTTTGGTACAATAATCGTTTTCAGTAGACATGTGCAATTCGTTTCATTTTTTTTCGTTTTTCTTTTTTTTTCGTTATTTTCGTTCATTCGTTATCGTACGAATGAACGAACGATTCGGTAAAAATTTTAACGAATCGTTTTCGAATCGAACGAATCCGAAAACAACGAAAATCCGGGAAAAATCTAATTAGAAACAACGAATCTACGAAAGAAGAAAATCCGAAAAAAACAAATTAGAAACAACGAATCTACGGAAGAAGAAAATCCGAAAAACTAAAACAGGAACAACGAAAATCAAAATGAACGAAAAAATTCGTACATTCGTAACTTTTTTTTTTTTTTAAATTGGTAATTTTCCGTGTCTCTTACAATGGCGCTGCTTGACGTGCTTCGAATGGATTGAACGAAAAAATTCGTACATTCGTAACTTTTTTTTTTTTTTTTCGTAATTTTCCGTGTCTCTTACAATGGCGCTGCTTGACGTGCTTCGAATGGATTGAACGAAAAAATTCGTACATTCGTCACAGTTTTTTTCGATTCCTAATTTTCCGTGTCTCTTAAAATGTAATAATAGCATACACATTACATAAAATTATGAATTATGCTCCGATTACGAATCTACGAATGTTACGAATGTTACGAATGTACGAATAAATACGAATGTGTCCGAATTTCGAATAAACGAAAATTAAACTAACGGAAACACGAATCAACGAAAAACTAACTCTAACGAAATTACGAATCGTTACGAATACGAACACCGACGACGTACAAATTTACGAATCGTTACGAATACGAACACCGACGACGTACGAATTTACACTTACACTTACCCTCCCAGGGCGCCCGCGATGTCGGTCGTGGAGGCCGAGATGTCCCTCTGCGATCCGGTTCCAGCGCCACCATCCTCAGTAAGGTAAACGGCTGCCCGTTTCCTACTGCGCATGCGCGAGTCGACGCGCGGCCTACTGCGCATGCGCGAGTCGGCGCGCGGCCTACTGCGCATGCGCAAGGCTAATTTGTGAATGGGGAACGTGATGTGTTGTGGGACAGTTCCCATAACACACCGCGCCCCATTCACTAGAAGACGGCGCTCGGAGCAGAGGAGAGAAGATCACTGCGGAGCTGGAAGAGGCAGATTAGGATGATCTGCCTAGCAACAGCCATTTCTGGTAAGTAAAAAAAATATATATATATATATATATATATTTTTTTTTTTTTCATTTTAAATTGTTACTAACATTTTTTTTAAGTATTTGTTTTCAGGGTGTCCCACCACTTTAAGCGTTCTAAAAATGGAAATTCTAATGTGTAAAGTGTGATGAAGCCCAAAACAAGAAGCCTTTGTTGAGGGCGATGGTATTGAGTAAACTTTCTGGATCCGTGCGGCTGACTACATTTGGCGTGTAGTGATGTAAAACGACAAACTATATAGTTTCATGTTTTGGAATAACAAATAGAATTTACAAAGCAATGTCAGGCATCAAGTAAAATCCACTGATAACGCTGGCTAGGAATCAATGCAATTGTTCATACAGTGAGGGGAAAAAAGTATTTGATCCCCTGCGGATTTTGTACGTTTGCCCACTGACAAAGAAATGATCAGTCTATAATTTTATTGGTAGGTTTATTTTAACAGTGAGAGAATAACAACAAAAATATCCAGAAAAACGCATTTCAAAAAAGTCTTCTGGATATTTTTGTTGTTATTCTGTCTCTCGCTGTTAAAATAAACCAACCATTAAAATTATAGACTGATCATTTCTTTGTCAGTGGGAAACCGTACAAAATCAGCAGGGGGTCAAATACTTTCTTCCCTCACTGTATCCTTAAAGCGGAAGTAAACCCTCCTATCATTTTCAGCCAAGGAAGCTGCCATCTTGGTCTCTGTCTAATCTTCAACTGCCATGATGCTGCACATGTGATCAGTTATGACTCCAGTCATTGGATGGTTCGACAGATTGGTTGAGAGCACAACCAATGTGACAGCTAGCATTCTACGGCATGCCGGGAATGTAACTTTTTTTTGAAGCCGTTAAATCGATGGGTTTACTTCCGCTTTAATGCAATTTTTTAAGAAAACAGAATGCATAGTCTTCATTGTTCTTTTTTATTAAATATACACGCGAAAGAGATCAGCTTGGTATAAAGAATGTTATCAGTCTTAAACAACTTTGATGTGTGTGAGGGCGACCACCATTGCACATTACATATGCGGATTCTGCTTCCTACTACATTATGGTTACGCTTTACTAATCCTTCTCACGATGCAAGATGCTTGTCCTGGGCTGCCTCCAGCTCTCAATAGCGCTTACTGTTGATTTTTCCATCTCTACTATTTCCCATAATGAATTGCAGATCAGCATTAAGAGTCAGCGAGAGATCAACATCCCTGGAAATGTATATTTCCTTCTGGAGTTATAGAGGAAGTAAAGTCTTCCTCTTTAATTGTACCTACAGGTAAGCCTATAGTAAGACTTATCTGTAGGTACTCTAAATATCTCCTAAACTTGCACCATTTAGGAGATATTTACTATATACGCGGCCAACCGACGTAATCTGCGCATGCGCACTGAAGGAACGGCCCGTGACATCATCGCAGCTCCGACCAATCACAACGACACAAACCCGAAAGTACTCCAGGAAAGATGTCGGCCGTGGGAGAGGAGTGCAGGGCATCGTTCTAAGGTAAGTATATCATAATGAGCTAGTATGCGATGCATACTAGCTCAATTTGCCTTTGTCTTGCAGGTTTTTGGGGGGTTTTTTGGATTTTTTTTCAGGGGTTTGCAACCTCTTTAACCACTTGCTGCCCGCCCCACTTGCCGACCACTCTCACACGCCCGCGGGGGCGCGAAGCGCGACCATGGCTTGTTGCTAGGACACGGCGTGACCCGATCTCTGTAAAGAGCCGGGTCTGTGGCTCTTTAACCATGTGATCGACTGTATCCAATCACAGCCGGTCACATGTAAACATGGAGATGCTGGTAATCGGCGCTCCTCGCCTCACACTGACAGAGTGTGAGGGGAGGAGAGCTGATCGGCAGCATCTCCTCGCAGAGGACAGCTAGGTATGTAATCAGGGCACTGATTACAATTAAGTGCCCACCAGTGCCAGCATTGAGTGCCCACCACTGCTAGCAATCAGTGGCCACCAGTGCCCACAAGTGCCACTGGTGCCACTGATGCTGCCCATAAGTGTCCACCAGTGCCACCTATCTGTGCCTATCAGTGCCCATCAGTGCTTATCAGTGCCACCTATCAGTGCCCATAAGTGCGGAATATTTGTGCCTCCTCATCAGTGCCTCCTAATCAGTACCCATGAGTGCCACCTCATCAGTGCCCATCAGTGCAGGAGAAAAATTACTGATTTAGAAAATTTACTGACAGAAACTAAGAAACTTTTATTTTCAAACTTTCAGAAATAAAAGACCCGGAAGTGATTAAATACCACCAAAAGAAAGCTCTATTTGTGTAAAAAAACTATACAAAACGTCATTTGCGTACAGTGTTGTATGACCGCGCAATTGTCATTCAGAGAGTGACAGCGCTGAAAGCTGAAAATTGGACTGGCCAGGAAGGGGGTGTAAGTTCCTGGTATTGAGGTGGTTAAGGAACCATTTCTCACTAATGGAGAAGAATTCAGCGCTATGGGCATTGAGAAAGGTAAGTATGCTGTTTCTACTCTACGTATATTGACTTTCTTGGTATCTCACAGATATGATCAGTATGCTCTTCATTCACTATACCAATGGTCTGCAAACTGTGGCCCAGGGGGCAGATACGGCCCTTTGCTTACCTTCACCCGGCCCTTGGGGTGCTATTCCTCCCACTGATACAAGACTCTATTCTTCCCACTGACACCAACAATGGAGTACCAATTCTCTCACTAACACCAATGATGGGGCACTATTTATCCCACTAATATCAATGATGGGGCACTATTCATCCCACTAATACCAATGATAGGACACTATTCATCCCACTAATACCAATGATGGGGCACTATTCATGTGTACAGAGGGAATGAAAGAAGCAGGGATAAGAAACAAAGAGATCTTTTGGTAAACTCAGCACACATTACACATTGTTAGGCACACAGTTAACCCCTTCATTGCCCTAGATGTTAGCCCCTTCCCTAAGCTTTCTTTTAACCACTTCAGCCCTGGAAGTGGTGACCAGGCCATTTTTTGCGATATGGCACTGCGTCGCTTTAGCTGACAATTACACGGTTGTGCGACTCTGTACCCAAATAAAATAGATTTTTGATTTTTTTTTTCTCACAAATAGGTATTTGATCTCTGCGGTTTGCGCTATGAACAAAAAAAGACCGACAATTTTGAAAAAAACAAAACAAAATTCTTTACTTTCTGCTATAATACCTATCCAAAAAAAAAAAAAGTTAAAAAAAAATCCCAATAAGCGTATATTGATTGGTATGCGCAAAAGTTATAGCGTCTACAAAATAGGGGATCGATTTAGGGACTTTTAATTTTTTTTATTGCTTTTACTGATAATGGAGGCGATCTGTGATTTTTATCGGAAATGTGACATTGCGGCGGACAAATCTGACCCTAAGTGACACTTTTTGGGGACCAGTGACACCAATACAGTAATCAGAGCTAAAAAAAATGCACTGATCCCTGTATAAATGACACGGGCAGGGAGGGGGTTAACTAGAGGGGTGATCAAGGGGTAAAATGTGTTACCTGGGAGGTGTTTCTAACTGTGGGGGGGGGGGAGTGGATTCACTGGAGGAAAAGAGAGATCGAGATTCAGCTTAGCTGAAACAGGAGCTCTCACTTTTCCTCCCTGACAGATCAGCGGTGTGCTTTGTTTACATCGGCACACCACTGCTCCGTCTCTCCTGTGGACGCTAATTAGCTCCCACTGTGTCCAATCACAGCGGAAGCGGCACGCGCCCTCCTAAGCCGCGTGCGCGAAATCACGTACAGGTACATGATTTCACGTACACGGGCCGCCTGCAGTCCAGAAGCGGTAAATGGGATTTGATCACCACTGGATTTTTTTTTTTTTTTTGCGATATAAACAAAAGATGGTAAAAACAGAGCGCTATTTTGTATATGGGGATAACGCTAAAATCACCAGTACAACTAGAGAGGATAATCTCCCCAATAGGGACACATACAACAAAAAAAACATGAATGGGGAGGTATGCAGTTTGATACAAAATACCATCTAAACAACAAAACAAAAACTAAAAAGGAAAATTAACTAATTAAATAGAGCAATAAAATAGGCGTCCATGACAAAAAAAATCTGAGACCATGTTTACACTGAGCTGCGGGAATGAAGCCGTGCGAGTTCAGCTGAACTCGCACGATTTCATTCCCGCATGTCAGTCCCGATTTCGGCCACGATATCAGAGACATCTATGCAGGTTTCTGCACAGATGTCAATGTAAATCGCAGCCCGAAATCACAAAAAGTAGTACATAAACTACTTTTTGAAATCGGTGCGGCACCGCAAATACAGCGTCGCACCGATTAGGACGGTGCCATTGCCGGAAATTGTCTAATCGCATGTCAAAACGCCCCAGTGTGAACCAGGGCTAAAAGCAGAATTGGGGATGATTTACTAAAACTGGAGAGTGCAAAATCTGGTGCAGCTCTGCCAATCAGCTTCTAACTTCAGCTTGTTCAATTAATCGTTGACAAAAAACTTGGAAGCTGATTGGTTTTCTATTCAGAACTGCATCAGATTTCGCACACTCCAGTTTTAGCAAATGAACCCCAATTATTCATATACCATCTACAAACAAAAAACCTTTGTTAGAAGGAATGTACTCGTATACCTTAAACCAGGGGTGCCCAACCAGTGGCCCGGGGGCCACATGTGGCCCGCGGAGCCCTCTGATGTGGCCCGCGACCTCCTGCTCTGGGATGGAATAGAATAGAATACTGTTATTAACAGGTACACTGCGTTGCACCTGTGGTGTGGGAAAACCGCAGTGCATCAGTTTGAAAGCAGCCTTGGGCTTGTTTCACATGGTCAGTCCGACCCAATTGGACCCTCCATTCACCTCTAAGGATCGGCAGATGTAAACCGACTTGTGTCCTACCTCCAATCTGATCCGCAAAAAAAAAAAATAGTTTAGTGGGCTGTGTCCGTGTCTGCTCTGAATATGCAGAGCAGACACGGACCTGCCATTCGCCTGCTCCGCTCATTGTGGCCCGCGACCGGTTACCAAGTCTCTTAAGTGGCCCTCGTGCTTCAAAAAGTTGGGTGCCCCTGCCTTAAACGCAAAGAAAATGATTTCAAAATATTTTCTGCCACATCTCCTGAACAGAATTAAGATGAAGTAGTATAAACCCTACATCGACTAGTGACTTTAAACTTCTATTGATCAAATGACCTAAGAATGTGCTTCAATACTAGTTTATGATTGCCAGAGCACTAATCATTGTAGGGTGTCAGGAATGTGTAACATACAGGATGTCGGGGTCAGGGGTGAGTAACATACAGAGTGCATCCAAAGCAAGAATCCCCCCTCTTCCCAATACAACCCCCCCCCCCCCCCCCATCCATGACAAAAAAAAATCTCTTCCCCCCTCCCTCCTTGAATTGTACTCCAGCCCACCCACCTGCCACCTGCCAGGCCTGTACCACAGAGTCAAACGAAGTGCTCTAAATCTCTTCCTTGGCTCTGTGCTACAAGTCGGACAGGTGGCAGGCAAGGACAGAAGCTTTATTGTACCAAACCCTTCTCTCAGAATTGCCTTGTTGCTGGTAATCTGAGGTCTTGGACCATTAGCTTGTAGGCAGGTGCAGTCTATGTTCTCCAGGTGGCGCTCGACTGCAGCGGCAATGCAGATGGGGGAGGAAGTTGAGATAAGTTTGGCTCTTCTATGGTTACCTTGGTCACAGGGAGGCTGATATCCAATTGTATGCTGGTGCCCCAAGTGATTCTGGCAGGCCATCTTGGGTCAGGCAGAGTCTTTTTAAAACCCCCAGATCCCGTGATTGGCGCACATTTTGCGAGTGGTTAGTTAAGGGACAAGATACCCGCCTGTCGTGGACAGTGCTTAAAGTTAGGGAAAGGTTCTGGAGGAGTAGGGAAAGCTCAGGGACTACACCAATCTCTCTGGAAGCCTCTCCTTTGTGTTCAGACTGACCAGGCTGCAATCCGCTCCTCGTGGCAGACTCTGTCGGCATCTCTGAGTCTTCAGTCTACTGCCCCAACGCTGCTACAGTTCTAAGTTGCTCCCAACGGGTTGCCTTCCTGCTGGGCCTACTGGTATTTGCTGAATCTTCTACAATATACTTGTAGCACCCTGATGTTTAGGCAGGGTTTGCTAGCAAATTTACCTGCCAAGTGATAGTTGCCTTGGCCGATTGATAGGAGGTTAATTCATTTCACCCTAATTCTGGAGTTGCTGCACTTCTCTCTTCTGTCGCCAGATGGCCGGGTTTCTGGTGGCATTAGATAAGACAAGGGCAATGCAAGGACAGATTTGGAATAGATGGGGTGTCTCAGCCAATGGGCAGGGATTTTCTTGGGTCCCTTGGCCTGCTGGGAGAGCCTATTTATTTGGGTGAGGTCAGGTGATCGGGGTTCTGTGCCACCTGGACGGCTGTCTGGGTGGACGTGTGTTGTGCTGCCCCAGGCTGCTAGGCCAGAGCCTGGGGCCTATCTCGGGGTCATCTGCCTGCTAGGCTGTCTGAGGGCCTGTCCAGAGGCAGGAGAGTAGCGTAGGGTTGGGACTGCGGCTTGCAGTGAAGTGACGGTTCTGCCGGCCGGAGAATCTGTCGTGGTTGGAGGTAGAGGGGAGGCTAATGCCACTTGGGGACCACCCACCTTGTTACCAGGGACCACAGTGAGTGGCTGAGGCAAGTGCCAGAGCAGTGTTCTCGCCAACCGGGGTGGTGAAGAATTGGGAAACTTCAGCAAGGTGTCAAGCCAGGGACCCAGCCAGCAGAGGTGGAGCCTGCAGAGCAGTCTTGTGTGCCAAGCCAGGGACCAAGCAGGCCAGTGGGGTGACGCTTGAGGGGTATCTGTGGGTCCCGAGCTGGAGACCCAGCAGGGAAGCGGGGCCAACGCTTGGGGAGGATACTCAGTGAGAAGATTGGAAGAGCTCAGGAGATCCAGTGGCAGTGGGTCTAAGTGATAGACTGGGAGCTCAGGGAGATCTAAGAAGGAGATTGTGGAGGGAGTTCATTGCAACCTTTGTTGGAAACTGTTCAAGATCGTTGCCATAGGGGACAACGTGTCTGCACATGCAGATGTGGTGTCCGGCTGGGTGCCTTTCGAGTCTGCTAATTAACATTGCAACTACTAAAGGGTGTCCTGGCCCTAAGCCCTCTTTCCCACAGTTCTGGTCAGAGAAAATAAATCTCTTTGCATTCAAAGAAGTGTCTGGTGCCCATTAATCTACCTTGCATTGTACCCACCATGCCTCGTAACTCACTCTACATAGAGAAGGATGTCAGCTGTCCCTAACTCTGGAGGTTACCATTAGGCCTGGAGAGGCCCGGGACTTGGCTACGTACTACTTTTATTGAACTTGGACTCGGTGTGCTCACTGCCCACCACCTCATGCTGCACCTACCCTAAAGCTGCTGAAGCTGTAAATGTAGAGGTCAGGGGTTCTCAGCCAGGGCTTTTGCCCACCAAGTCGAAATGGTGGCTGGGGCCCCATGATGACTCAAATGGTGTATCAGGATGCTACTGCCTACTGCACCCCCTACTCCAAAAAGTGGATCAACTGGAAGACTATTGAAATCACATGGTGCCAGACACCCTTCTGCATCTAACACCGCCCAATGTATACAGTAGGGTACCTTTACTGCTAATAAGCTCATACAGCTATCATTTAGCCCACCTGGTCTGTCCTTGTCTATTCTGGACAACAAGTTACACGTGTTGCTGTATAATATGAGGTTTAGATTGTGCTGCATTTTTAAAACAAAGTTATGGGAGATCAAAAAGGAGTTCTAGATGTCAACTTCTCTGACAACGGTAGAGTTGCCTTTTTGTACGGCGGCACAAAATGATTTTCAACAGCGTGCCAAATAACCTATAGACACTGACTACATACCTCCCAACATTTTGAGATGGGAACGAGGGACACCTACTAACAAATGTATGTAGGCATAGGACACGCCCCCCCCCCCCCTGCCACACCCCCTTAAAGGAGAATAAACCCCCAAAAAAGGTTAATTAAATCCACAAGGACTTTTTTTACCACTACTATTTCTTTATATTGGCTTTAAAATTTACAATTGCAACAATTTAGAAATTGGATGAAAGGTATAGCACTGGGAAACACTTTTTGAAAGATAAAAAGTGCTTTTTATATACAACTATGAGAATCAGACCAAAATGAGGGACAACTGAGGTGGAATGAGGGCCAGAGGGACATTGCTCCAAATCAGGGACAGTCCCTCGAAATCAGGGAGAGTTGGGAGCTATGACTGACAGTAAAAGATCAAAGCGGCAAAGATTTTAGGGCGGCACAGTGGTGTAGTGGTTAGCACTCTCACCTAGCAGTAAAAAGGGTCGCTGGTTCGAATACCAACCACGACACTACCTGCCTGGAGTTTGCATGTTCTCCCTGTGCCTGCGTGGGTTTCCTCCCACAATCCAAAGACATGCAGGTAGGTTAATTGGCTTCTGTCCAAAAATTGGCCCTAGTATATGAATGGGGACCTTGGATTGTGGGCTCCTTGAGGGTAGGGACCAATGTGAGTGTGCAATGTACAGGGATAGGGACAATTGTAGACACTCACTCAGGTTGAACTGGATGGACTGGTGTCTTTATTCAACCTTACTAACTATGAAACTATGAAAGCAAACCACTACATTGTGAATCAAGTGATATGAAGCCACCAATAGTAAGACAACAAAACTAAAATGGTTACCTTTCAAAGTAGTATTGCGGTGAGGTGAGCTTATCTGGAGGTGCTTCCTGGATGGTATGGATATCACTGTTCAGCCATTCCTCCAGGCTAGTGACTAGGACAACGTCTCACTTCTATCTAGCACTGAGTCAGCGTCCTTTCGCTCTAGAATCCAGGAACAGTGACAATCTTACAGTCCATGTGCTCAGCTCCAGCCTATCACCTGCCTCTTTACTTCTTACATGTTCTGTTGAACATTGACCACAAACAACACAAAGGAGGAACTGGAAAGACGGTGTAACTTCTCCCTTCCAGCTAAGCACTTTGTGAGCCTTAAGAGACACTGCAATGGATCTGATCAGACGCTCAAATGTGGCCAATTTAGACTTCGAGGACTAAAACAGATGACTTTAACAACTTGAGCTTCCGCACCTGCATACCCTCTAGGGACCTGGAAAATGTATATATTTCATCAATAGGTCTATGGATTTAGCAATACAGGCATACCCCTAGACATGTGCACAATAGAAAAATTTGTTTAGTTTCGTTTCTGTTCGTTTCCGTTGATTCGTAACGATTCGTAAATTCGTAAGTCGTCGGTGTTCGTATTCGGACTCGTTCATATTTTCGTAGAGTTATTTTTTCGTTGATTCGTTTTTCCGTTAGTCTAATTTTCGTTTATTCGAAATTCGTATTTTCGTTGTATTTTGTATTCGGACGCATTCGTATTTTCGTAGATTTAGTTACATTCGTACTTTCATAAGATTAATTTATTCGTACTTTCGTAACATTGTTTTCGTAGACTCGTAATCGGAGCATAATTCATAATTTTATGTAATGTGTATGCTATTATTGCATTGTAAGAGACACGGAAAATTACGAATCAACAAAAGTTACGAATGTACGAATTTTTTTCGTTCAATCCATTCGAAGCACGTTAAGCAGCGCCATTGTAAGAGACACGGAAAATTACGAATCGACAAACAAAAAAAGTTACGAATGTACAAATTTTTTTTCGTTCAATCTATTCGAAGCACGTTAAGCAGCGCCATTGTAAGAGACACGGAAAATTACGAATCAACAAACAAAAAAAAAAGTTACGAATGTACGAATTTTTTTCGTTCAATCCATTCGAAGCACGTTAAGCAGCGCCATTGTAAGAGACACGGAAAATTACGAATCAACAAACAAAAAAAAAGTTACGAATGTACGAATTTTTTCATTCAATCCATTCGAAGCACGTTAAGCAGCGCCATTGTAAGAGACACGGAAAATTACGAATCAACAAACAAACAAAAAGTTACGAATGTACGAATTTTTTCGTTCAATCCATTCGAAGCACGTTAAGCAGCGCCATTGTAAGAGACACGGAAAATTCCGAATCAACAAACAAAAAAAAAGTTACGAATGTACGAATTTTTTCATTCAATCCATTCGAAGCACGTTAAGCAGCGCCATTGTAAGAGACACGGAAAATTACGAATCAACAAAAAAAAAGTTACGAATGTACGAATTTTTTCGTTCAATCCATTCGAAGCACGTTAAGCAGCGCCATTGTATGAGACACGGAAAATTACGAATCAACAAACAAAAAAAAGTTATGAATGTACGAATTTTTTCGTTCAATCTATTCGAAGCACGTTAAGCAGCGCCATTGTAAGAGACACGGAAAATTACGAATCGACAAACAAAAAAAGTTACGAATGTACAAATTTTTCTTTCAATCTATTCGAAGCGCGTTAAGCAGCGCCATTGTAAGACACGGAAAATTACGAATCAACAAACAAAAAAAAGTTACGAATGTACGAATTTTTTCGTTCATTTTGATTTTCGTTATTTTTGAATCTTTGTTCGGTATTTTCGTTGTTTCTGTTTTCGTTTTCGTATTTTCATTCATTCGTAGTTTCGTTGTTTCTAATTTAATTATTTCGTATTTTCGTTGTTTTTGATATTAGTTCGATTCGATAATTCGTTATTCGTTAAAATTTTTACTAAATCATTTGTTCATTCGTACGATACGAATGAACGAATATAACGAATTTGAACGGAAAACAAATTCGTAACTAAACGAATTGCACATGTCTACATACCCCACTTTTAAGTACACCATGAGGTTTATTTACTAAAGCTGTATATGTATCATTAGGTATGACCATAGCTCCCAACTCTCCCTGATTTCGAGAGACTGTCCCTGATTTGGAGCAATGTCCCTCTGTCCCTCATTCCTCCTCATTTGTCCCTCATTTTGATCTGATCCATATAGTTGTATATAAAATGCACTTTTTATCTATCAAAAAGTGTTTCCCAGCGCTAAACCTTTCATCCAAATTCTAAATTGTTTCAATTGTACATTTTAAAGCCAATATAAAGGAATAGTAGTGGTAAAAAAAAGTCCCTGTGGATTTAATTAACCTTTCTTTGGGGGTTTATTCTCCTTTAATTTGTAAATTTCAAAAGCCAATATAAAGGAATAGTAGTGGTAAATAATAATAATAATAAAAAAAAAGCCCTTGTGGGTTTAACTAAACTTTTTTGGGGGTTTTCTACATCCTTTTGCTAGAAGGTTTCCCTCATTCCCATCTCAAAACATCGGGAGGTTTGGTTATGACACCAAAGAGATGCATAAAGAATTTGTTTACAAATTTGTCTTTCAAAATTTACTTTATGTTCTTTATCTTATAATGGGAAAAAAGTGAAAAAATTAACCAAAACATAATGTTTTTTTTTTTTTTTAGTTACAGTTTGAGCAGTATAAGAAATAGAGAAGAGGAATGCCCCGTACACACGATCGGAAATTTGGCCAGCAAAAGACCGATGAGAGCTTTTGATTGAAAAATGCGCCCGTGTGTATGCTCCATCGGACTTTTGCTGGCCGAATTCCCGTCAGCAAAAGATTCTCAATTTTTCGGTCGGAAAAAGTTTCGATCGGAAATTCCGATTGTCTGTAGCAATTCCTACGCATGCTCGTAAACAATTCGACGCATGCTCGGAAGCATTGAACTTAATTTTCTCGGCTCGTCGTAGTGTTGTACATCACATCGTTCTTGATGGTCGAAAGTTCAGCAAACTTTTGTGTGTATGCAAGCCAAGCTTGAGCGGAATTCCGATGGAAAATCCGCACGTGTGTACGCGGCATTAGTGGTCTATCGAGTCTACCTATTTATTTATTTAGATTTTTCATTTCTTTTTACTTGCCTACTGGGCACTTTTACTCTCTTTCTGCCCAGGCCAAATTTCACTTTGTCACTTTGCGCAATTGTCATTCACTTTGAATGACAATTGCGCGGTTATGCAACACTGTACCCAAACAACATTTTTATCATTTTTTTTGTACACAAATAGAGTTTTCTTTTGGTGGTACTTAATCACCACTTTATTTTTTGCTAAACAAATGAAAAAAGACTGTAAATAAAAAAAAAAAAAAAAAAAAAACCTTTTTCATAGTTTCTTAAAAAAAATGTACACACAGGTAATTTTTCTCCTTTACTGAATAATGGGCACTGATAGGCTGCACTGATGGGCACTGATGAGGTGGCACTCATGGACATTGATGGGCACTGATAGGTGGCACTGATAGGTGGCACTGATGGGCTGCACTGATGAGGCGGCACTGATGGACATTGATGGGCACTTATAGGTGGTACTGATGGGCAGCACTGATAGGTGGCACTGATAGGCTGCACTGATGGGCACTGATGAGGCGGCACTGATGGACATTGATGGGCACTGATATGTGGCACTGATGGGTGGCACTGATAGGTGGCACTGATGGGCACTGGTAGGGGGCACTGATGGGCAACATTGATGAGGTGGCATGGATGGGCACTGATTGGCAGCACTGGTGGGCACTTATTGGCAGCACTGGTGGGCACTGTAGGTCCCCTGTAAAAGTTGGAAAGTGCTGTGGTCAACATCACTACTACAGTGATTGCCACTAGCAGGGCTGCTGTTAGAAATCACAGGGACCCATACAGGCTACCTGACAGGGCATCCCCCCGCCAGAGATGACTGAGGAAATTTTTTTATCAGTCCCCTTCTTTGCAGCCTCAGTTGTAAAGATGAATGAATTAGAAGCGCTATAAAAAATCCTTGCTTATTCACAAACTGAAGCATAGTAAACACAGTTTACTATGCTTCCACAATAAATGGACACAGGCGTGATTGGTACTGATCACTCACTGTGTTCATTCAGGAAAGGAAGGGGACAATAACTTATATATTTACTGGCCCTTTCCCCCACTCCCCATCCTGAAACATCCCCCTGTGTTTCTGCAGCAGCTTCCCACAGGAGAGGAGAGTAGGGAAGCCAGCAGCGCTGCGGGGGAAAGAGGCACACAGGGGGGCCCGGACAGCAGATGGAAGGGGTGCATGTGCTAGAACCACTCCCCTGTAGTGCAGCTGGAGGGAGAAGCTGGCAGCGTTGCAGGGGAAGGCAGAAGAGGATTGGTGTCTGCAATAAGACAGTACGGCCGGCCCTCCTGCTCAGCAGGTGACTGGACCCCTCTCTTGAACTGATGGGGTCCGGGCCCAGTATAGGAGGGCTGGCTGTACTGCCTTATCAGCAGCCCTGGCCACTAGCTTCCAGATCCCATGCCAAACAGCTGCCCTGCTGCTTAATGAACACAGGAGGTCACTTGCTTGGCATTCATTGTCGCCATTTCGAGAACACTTTCCATTTTCTTAATGAATACAGAGTGTCCTCTGATTGGACAAGATGGAAATCGTGACATCACCAACCCTCCTCTCCACCTTGTCTAATCAGAGAACACTTTGCATTCATTGAGAAAATGCAAAGTGTTCCATGAATAGCATCTGTGCCAATTGAGCAACCTCCTGTTTTCACAATGCTTGGCATGGGACCCAGGAGCTAGTGGAGATTACTGTAGTAGCCGAACCTGCTTTAGTGATTTCCAGCTTCCACTGGCATGGCACATACATACTTACATTAGTTCAAGCTGAACCAATGTAACTATGTAAAAATTGCCATACCTGGAATTCATCTTAAACATTTCTGTCTTAGGCTAGGTTTCCACTATTGCGACCTGAAAGTCGTGCGATTTTGCCACAATTTTTTGCGGCAATTTTCACCGCAATTTTGATGCGACTTGGAGCAATGCCTGTGTATTCTTGCGGTCTATGGACCTCAAGTCGCATCAAAGTGGGACCAAAGTAGTGCAGAGACTACTTTGCAGTCATTGCAACTTGAAGTCGCACAGATATGAACAGTACTCATTAGAAATCATGGAGTATGACTTGTCATGCGACTTTGCAGTCCCAAGTCGCATATACGCTTATTGGGATTTTTGTTACCAAAAATGTGTAGCGGATTACATATTGGCCTAAATTGATGAAGAAATCTGATTTTTTGAATATATTTTTATTAGGTATGTTTTATACCATAAAGCAGGGATCCTCAAACTACGGCCCTCCACCTGCTGCAGGACTACACATCCCATGAGGCATTGTAAAACTCTGACATTCACAGACATGACTAGGCATGATGGGAACTGTAGTTCCTGAACAACTGGAGGGCTGTAGTTTGAAGACCCCTGCATAAAGTAAAAAAAAATAAAAATGTTTTTTTCAAAATTGTCGGTCTTTTTTTGTTATAGTGCAAAAAATAAAAACTGCAGAGGTGATCAAATACCACCAAAAGCTCTATTTGTGGGAAAATTTGGTTTGGATACTTTGTCATACAACTGCACAATTGTCAGTTAAAGTAATGCAATGCCATATCGCAAAAGATGTCCTGGTCATGAGGATGGGGGGGAACCTTCTGGGGCTGAAGTGGTTAAAGCAACTAGTATTAGTATAAATAAAAATAACACATTCAGTAGGAGTTTTTAAAGACCAAAAAAAAATGCCATGCGTTTTACCAGAAATGTAAAATGACTTTTTAAAATAAATAAAGGCTTTTTAAAAAATGAATATTTCTAATATGCCACTATGAAAATAAATCACTAAAAAATACTGGCAAATAAAGGAGTTTCTTGTTTAGTTTGGATAGGGTAGGGAAGGGTAATGCGGCGTACACACGGTCGGAATTTCCGATGGAAACAGTCCGATAGGAGCTTTTCATCGGATTTTCCGACCGTGTGTATGGTCAACGGTCTTTTTCTGTCGGAATTTCCGACGGACTTTGAATTGAGAACCTGTTCTCAATTTTTCAGACGGAAAACCTTTCTATCGGATTTTCCGATCGTGTGTAGGCAATTCCGACACGCAAAATTCCGACGCATGCTCGGAAACAATTCGACGCATGCTCGGAAGCATTAAACTTCCCTTTTATAGTGCTGTCGAACGTGTTTTATGCCGCTGTGTTATTGACCATCGGAATTTGGTGTGACCGTGTGTAGGCAACACAGCTTGAGCGGAATTCCGTCGGAATTCCGTCGGAAAAACCGACACAGTTTTTTCAGACGAGAATTCCGATCGTGTGTACGCGGCATTAGAATTTTTTTTTTGTCGCCAAAACCTCTGTCTTCATTGGAGGATTTCCTTTACCTCTGGCTGTGCCTTGTATGAGCTGCTAGTAATATAATCTGAGCAGAATGCATGCAGGCCAGTCAGGGCTTGACTGGGACAAAAATGTGGCCCTGGACTTCATCCAGACCGGCCCAGTAAACAACACATCAGGGTACGGTACATCAGGGCACAAGGCACATCAGGGTACAACACACCAGGCCACATCAGGGTACAGGGCACAGCACATCAGGGTACAGAGCCCAGCACATCAGCGTACAGGGCACATCAGGGAACAACACATCAGGGAACAACAAATCAGGGCACAGGACATCAGGGTACAGAGCCCAGCACATCAGGGCACAAGGCACATGAGGGTACAACACACCAAGCCACATCAGTGTACAGGGCACATCAGGGAACAACACATCAGGGAACAACAAATCAGGGCACAGGACATCAGGGTACAGAGCCCAGCACATCAGGGCACAAGGCACATGAGGGTACAACACACCAAGCCACATCAGTGTACAGGGCACAGCACATCAGCGTACAGGACATCAGGGTACAGAGCCCAGCACATTGGGGTACAGCACATTAGGGTACAGGACATCAGGGCACGGGGCACATGGCACATGGGGGCACATCAGAGCTCGGGCACATCAGGGCATATTATGGCACATGGCACATCAGGGCACATGGCACATTATTGGGCACATCAGGGCACATAGCACATCAGGGCACATGGCATATCAGGGCATAGGACATCAGGGCGCAGCAAACATCAGGTCACGGGGCCCATCAGGGCATAGGTCATCGGGGCACATCAGGGCACGGGGCACATCAGGGCATGGGGCACCTCAGGGAATGGGGCACATTATGGCACATAAAAAGGGAGGTTGGGACTTTAAATGAAGCACTTGGATAGTGGAGGCAAAGTAAACCATGTTTAAATTTCACCATGGAATATTTATTGATTTATAAAGTATACAGACAGACAGTCGAGATAATTTTTCATATATACATGTAAGGGTATGCACATGACAGAAGCGTAGTAAAGAGGTACACATACAGTAACGCATGATTCTAAAAGTGAATAAACTGAATGATATAGCGTAGTAATATCAATCACAGCATGCCTGATAGAGACAGATGTACCCACATGGTAAATATGCATATACTATATAGAAAAAAGTTTTTTTATATACATGTTTAGGTTAAAAAGTCGAATAGTACTAAAATAATCATGGTTCCATATGCAATGTAGCTGGGGCATCAAATCAAAGCTCGACGCGTTTCGTGGATGTTTCTCCACTCATCAGGAGCTGCTGCGACCATGAAATCCAACTCAGACAGCGAGCGCAATGCGTGGTGGTGGGCGCAAATTGGGCCAGCTACATTGCGTATGGAACCATGATTATTTTAGTACTATTTTAGTACTATTCGACTTTTTAACCTAAACATGTATATAAAAAAACTTTTTTCTATATAGTATATGCATATTTACCATGTGGGTACATCTGTCTCTATCAGGCATGCTGTGATTGATATTACTACGCTATATCATTCAGTTTATTCACTTTTAGAATCATGCGTTACTGTATGTGTACCTCTTTACTACGCTTCTGTCATGTGCATACCCTTACATGTATATATGAAAAATTATCTCGACTGTCTGTCTGTATACTTTATAAATCAATAAATATTCCATGGTGAAATTTAAACATGGTTTACTTTGCCTCCACTATCCAAGTGCTTCATTTAAAGTCCCAACCTCCCTTTTTGTATCAAGCAATTACCGGGATGGAGGCATTTATTAGTGCTTCATTTAAAGTCCCAAACTCCCCCCCTTTTCTCATTATGGCACATAGCACATCCGGGCACGTGGCACATTATGGGGCACATCAGGGCACATTATGGGGCACATTGCACATCAGGGCTTCTGGTTTTAGTTCATAGAATGCATAGCACACACTGGTCCACATAATCAGTGGGCGACTGTGACCCTTTGGTTCGCTCTTTCCAGATCCATTCTCTTAGTAAGTAGCACTAAGGCCCCATTCACACCTGAGCGCAGCGTTTCAGGCAGAACGTTGTGCGATTTTAACGTGATTTTGTACAGGTCAAAAGGTCACCAATGTAAAAAAGCAGAAAAACGCCCAAATCTGCCTAGAAAAAAAAATTCCAGAACTTGTTTGAGCTTCAGGCATTTTGGAGCTTCTGGCTTCAGGCGTTTTGGAGTGGAGATGTGAACCATCTCCATAGAGAATAATACATTTTTCCCCCTCCAGCGTTTTGGAGCTTCAGGCTTCAAGCTACAAAACGCTCAGGTGTGAACAGGGCCTTAGGAATTCCCTCTGCAATCATGTTACACAACATTATACTGCATATTACACGCATTTCGCTCTATCCCTTATAACATCAACAGTTTGATCCTTAACTTTAAAAGGGCAGCACTTAGGAAAAGATGCACCAGACACAAAACTGCTGTTCTAAAATAATGAGCAGACTAGGATATTAAAGTGTGTCAATTTCGTCATTGCCCGCTTCTTTACTATAGGTGAATTTTTGTTGACCATTAATAAAGCACATGGCATTGAGATGTGCAGAGAATTCCTAAGGAACCATTTAAAACCCCTAAACTCAACATGCCCGCTAACCCTCAGCCCAAGCCTAAATCTAAATTGGATTCTAATACACATCCTTCAGCCTAACCCCTGTCCATAACCCTCAGTTTAATTTAATTCTATGAATGAAATGTGATCTATGAATGGAGGAGGCAAAGCTTTCATCCATCCACTTGTCTTCCATTCATAGATCATTTTATATTTAAAGAAGCTATACTCCCTTACCAAAAACCTCAGTTTAATCCTCAACTCTAATGCCGCGTACACACGGCCGGAATTTCCGATGGAAACAGTCCGATGGGAGCCTTTCATCGGATTTTCAGCCGTGTGTATGCCCATCGGTCTTTTTCTGTCGGCATTTCCGACGGACTTTAGATTGAGAGCCTGTTCTTCGGAATTCCGATCGCGTGCATGCAATTTCGACGCATGCTCGGAAACAATTCGACGCATGCTCAGAAGCATTAAACTTCCCTTTTATGGTGCCGTTGAACGTGTTGTATGTCACAGTGTTATTGACAGTCGGAATTTGGTGTGACCGTGTGTAGGCAAGACAGTTTGAGCGGAATTCCGTTGGAATTCCAATGGGAAAACCATCAGAGCATTTTCCGGCGAGAATTCCGATCGTGTGTACACGGCATGAGTCAACCAAATCCAATTTCTGATCCTACTCTTCGTTCAAACTTCTAACCAGGAGGCCAAAAAGCCATACCTCCGATGTGGGAACAAGACTAAGTGAGACTAGACTAAGCGAGTCAACTATGCACAAAAACCTAGGAACCGAGGTGCAGAAAAACAGCAGCAGGTGCTCTGGACTGATGAGTCAATTTAAAATATTTGGCTGTAGCTGGAGGAAGTTAGTTGGTGAAGGTCTGGAGAGTAGTACAATAATGAGTGTGTGCAGGCAACAGTGAAACATGGTGGAGGTTCCTTGCAAGTTTGGGGCTGCATTTTGAAAATTGAGTTGGACATTAGGTTAGGATGGTGTTCTCAATGCAGAGAAATACAGGAAGAATCATTATGCCATACCATCAGTGAGGCATGTGATTGGCCCCAGATTTATTCTGCAGCAGGACAACAACCCCAAACATACAACCAATGTCATTAAGAACTATATTCAGCCTAAAGAAGAACAAGGAGTCCTGTAAGTGATGGTTGGCCCTCACAGAGCCCTAGAAGACCTAGAAGAATTGATGCTGTGGTGGTCTCACCAAATATTGATTTGATTTGGATTTCTCTTCTGTTCATTTGCGTTCCATTTTGTTAGTTCATAAAAATACACTATTAACCCTTCTATTTCTGAAAGTATTCTTCATTTACAGCATTTTTTCACACCTGCCACAACACTTTTGCACAGTAGTATATATATATATATATATATATATATATATATATACAGTATGTGCAGAGACAGCTTGCAACATTCTACTACTGACAAAGTCCATCTTGCTCTGTCTTTCAGCAAAAGGCAATCTCATTCTTAGATTCTTTGGCAGTAACTCAAGTTATTAAAAACTAGAGCATCTCACTGTGTTTCCATCAAGGTCTACCCAAGTGTCATTGTGATTGAACGCAGCTGCTGTCCAATTAAATGCTCTTTGTCTCTGCAGAAGAATATTCTGTTACATCCATCTAACAGTATTGAGCAGGAAAGGTCAAGTGTAACTTCTTATGAAATGTTGATTTTTAGGGCCGTTACCGATTAAAATTTTCGTGTTTGATTAATCGATTTTTTTAAAATCGATTAATTGACTAATTAATTGACACATACAGATCCAACTACTTTTAGCTGATCTCCTTGCATTGTAACTCTGCATTAGTCAGTGGTAAATGTGGTATACACTATACACAATCACCCGACACTAGTTAGTTTCCACAATCCATGACTTAACTTCACAGTTCACACAAATACGTTTTAAATTCAAACTGTAGCACTGACGTAAGTCATTTTTTTTTTCCCACAGTAGCTTGACAATCCCTCCACCTCTGGCCTAACTAATCACTCTCACCTTATGGCATGGACCCCTGTGCAAACAGGTGGTCATGCAAGCGGGTATCAAAAGGGTTAACACGGACCATAAATTTCTCTCACGCCTCCTTAGATCTCAGCAAGGACACCAGGTCATGGGTAGAAAGAAAAGATGTAAGCACTCACCGCTTAAGTATAAGATTACATTTTTGTGTTCAAACACAAACTACTCACATAAAGATGATAAAAACACAGCATGTAAAGCCGACAATCGTGTTAGTTCTGTAGGGCAGCAGCGGGTGATGTCATGCGTAGCTCCTCCCCCGTACGCGTTACGTTCAATCAGAACTTCAACTTCACTGGACTCCTCCCCCCTTCCCCAAGTGCCTCCGTCTGCTAACGAAGGGAAGGGGGGAGGAGTCCGGTGACGTTAGATGTCCATGACGTCACCGGATCTCCAACGGAACTCCCTGAAGACTCCGAAGCCGGCGGAGAGATGAGTACCGATCAAAAAAATGAATCGATTAATCGAGGAATTAATCTTTAATTTTCACAGCCCTATTTATTTTATATTTAAAATTTCTTTCAAAATATAATCCAAAATAAATTCCAGTGTGAGAAGAACCGCAATCTACATAGTCCAAGAGATTCAGTAATTGTGCATTATTTGAATCCTGTAAATTATACCTAAAAAGGAATTCCAGACAAAACTAATTTCAATAATAGGGGGAATTTAGGTATCAGAAGTAAATCTTATTGTTTCTTTTTGCCCTGGCAAAGGTTCAAATAACATTGATTATTATAGCATCACCATAATGTTTGCTCAAAAAATCACTTCTCTCCATAATAAAGGTGAACAAGTGAAGAACCCCAGTACATACAGTAAAAATGGCCAGGTAATCTACTCACCAGCGTACTCTCCAGCCACTCCATGACATAAAATGCTGTGTTGTTTGGTATTTGGTTTCTCAAAGCTTCCCGTTCCTGCGGACTTTCCACCATTTCGAGGGATATTTTTAACTCCTCTACTAGATGCAAAATTGTTATAGTTCCAAAGTATTCCACTGGCATCGACGATCCCATTTCAAAGACTCCATTGGCAAACTCGGTGACTGCCTTTGTCCCTGTTGGCAATAAAGGAGTATATTAACATGTTGGTTTTTCTTTGTGAGTTTAAATAGAAACTATTGTGGTTTTGGGTCAATTTTATAATAAAGCAGATTAAGACTCGGGCAACATTATAATTCCAACAGTGTAAGACAAGAACGGTTGCACAAATGTTGTCGGAAATTCTGATCGCCAAGAACGTGGTGACGTACAACACGTACGACAAGCCGAGAAAAATGAAGTTCAATAGCCAGTGCGGCTCTTCTGCTTGATTCTGAGCATGCGTGGAATTTTGTGCGTCGGAATTGTGTACACACGCTCGGAATTTGAGAACCTGTTATCAAACATTTGTTGGCGGAAAGTCCGACAGCAAATGTTCAATGGAGCATACACACGGTCAGACTTTCCAACAACAAGCTCACATCGAACATTTGTTGTCGGAAAGTCCGACCGTGTGTGCGCGGGATTAGAGTCCATCTTAGTTACTGGGTCTCTCTGGATCAGCCATTCTCAACCGTGGTTCCGTGGAAACCCAAGGGTTCCTCCAAAGGTTTCTAGGGGTTTCTAGAGCTGTGGCTGGTTGACTTCCCATTTGTAAACGCCACTTGGCAGAGCTGCATAATGCCAATGATCTTTTTAGCTGTCTTTAACCTCCTGAGATCCACGCTATAGCCGAATGACGGCTACAGCGCGGATCTATATTGCCGGGACAACGTCATATGACGTCGTTCTGTTCATGAGCGGCCTGCACGCCCCCTGAATGTCTGTGAGACTCGCTGGATCACAGATCCGAGTAAGGGGTCGATCAGCTGTCAGCCAATGAGAGCTGATCATGTGATATCAACAGAGCCGGTAATCGGCTATTTTTCCTCCTAACGCTGACAGCACGAGGAGAAAAAAAAAGCCGATCACCGGCGGCAGTGAGAGGGAAATTAGTCCCGATCACTGCGATGTGCCCTGGCTCCACGGTGCCCACCTGTGACCCCTACAAGTGCCGCCTACCAGTGCCCACAGTGCCACCTGTCAGTGCCCACAGTGTCATCTGTCAGTGCCCACAGTGCCATATGTCAGTGCCACCTGTCAGTGCCCACAATAAGTGCCTGAACAGTGCTGCACATCAGTGTCACCTACCAGTGCCCATCAGTGTCTCCTACCAGTGCCCATCCGTGCCAACTATCAGTGCCCATCCGTGCCAACTATCAGTGCCATCTATCAGTGCCATCTATCAGTGCCTATCCATGCCACCCATCAGTGCCATCTTATCTGTGCCCATCAGTACCGACTTATCTGTCCCCATCAGTGCCACCTTATCTGTGCCCATCAGTGCAGCCTATCAGTGCCCACCAGTGTAGCCTATCAGTGCCCACCAGTGCAGCCTATCAGTGTCCACCAGTGCAGCCTATCAGTGCCCACCAGTGCAGCCTCATCAGCGCATATCAATGAAGCAGAAAAATTACCTGTTTGCAAAATTGTATAACAAACTATTAAACATGATTTTTTTTTTCAAAATTTTCCATCTTTTTTTGTTTGTTTAGCAAAAAATAAAAACCCAGCTGTGATTAAATACCACCAAAAGAAAGCTCTATTTGTGGGAAAAATTTGGGTAAAGTGTTGTATGACCGCGCAATTGTCATTCAAAGTGCGTCAACGCCGAAAGATGAAAACTGGTCTGGGCAGGAGGAGGGGTTTAAGTGCCCAGTAAGCAAGTGGTTAATAGTGGTATTAACACTGGGGGGGGGGGGGAGATCCCCATGACCTCCAATAAATTGGTTTCAGCAGGGGTTCCTCAAGACCTGAAAATTATCGAAAGGGTTCCTCTGGGGTAAAAAGGTTTAGGAAGGGTGCTTTGGATGCTCATGGTCTTTGTTGGCTTAACCACTTGCCGACCGCCCCATGTAGATATACGTCGGCAGAATGGCACGTACAGGCAGAACCACGTACCTGTACGTGCCATTCTTTAGGCGGTTGGGGGGTCCGATCGGACCCCCCTCCGCCGGCGGGGACGGTCGGCATCGCTTCAGGAGCGATCCGGGACGAGGGGACGGCCAGTGGTTTCTGGCCACCCCCTCGCGATCGCTCCTGGCCAATGAGAAACTTCCCCTTCCTGTCTATTGTATAGACAGGAAGGCGGAAGTGATGTCACGCTCGGTGCGCCGGTCTATGTGACCGGAGACGCCGAGCGGCGAACATGTTAAGGTTAGTGCACAACACTACACTGACACCAGTACAGTTAGGCACACAAAACACCCCCCTGTCACCCCCTGATCACCCCCCAGATCACCCCCTCCCCCCCCCCCAGTCACAGTGTCACTAATTGCAGTGATCATTTATTTACTGATCACTGCATTTAGTGTCAGTGTGACTGTAATAACTGTCAGGGCAGTTAGTTTTAGGTCCTAGGTAGCCCCCTACCCCCCCCCTAATAAAGGTTTAACCCCCTGATTGCCCCTAGTTAACCCCTTCACCCCCTTTTGCCAGTGTCACTAAGCGATCGTTTTTCTGATCGCTGCATTGTGTCGCTAGGTAACCATTTTTTTTTTTATTTTAAACCGCCATGTTTATATAGGTTCATAAATAGTTTTATAGGTCAGGTACCCCCATATTACAACCTAAATAAAGGTTTTAACCCCCTGATTGCCCCTAGAGTTAACCCTTTCACCAGTAATCACCGTATAACTGTCACTGGTGACGCTGGTTAGCCAGTTAGTTATTTCGTTATTTAGGTTCCCCGTCAGGTTTTTATATAGCGTCAGGTACCCCCATATATTACCTAATAAAGGTTTAACCCCCTGATTGCCCCTAGTTAACCCTTTCACCCCCTTTTGCCAGTGTCACTAAGCGATCGTTTTTCTGATCGCTGCATTAGTGTCGCTAGGTAACCAGTTTTTTTTTAGGTTAACCGCCATGTTTATATAGGTTCATAAATAGGTTTATAGGTCAGGTACCCCCATATTACAACCTAAATAAAGGTTTTAACCCCCTGATTGCCCCTAGAGTTAACCCTTTCACCAGTGATCACCGTATAAAATGTCACTGGTGACGCTGGTTAGCCAGTTAGTTATTTCGTTATTTAGGTTCCCCGTCAGGTTTTTATATAGCGTCAGGTACCCCCATATATTACCTAATAAAGGTTTAACCCCCTGATTGCCCCTAGTTAACCCTTTCACCCCCTTTTGCCAGTGTCACTAAGCGATCGTTTTTCTGATCGCTGCATTAGTGTCGCTAGGTAACCAGTTTTTTTTTGTATTACTGTTACGGGTGACGCTGGTTAGTTAGCTTGTTTTTTATACTGTCAGGGCACCCGCCATTTATTACCCAATAACGGTTTAACCCCCTGATCGCCCGGCGGGTGATATCAATTAGGTTTTAGGGTCAAATAAGGTCTGCGTCGCCCCAGGTTAGTGCCAGTACCGCAAACACCCACGCGCAAAGCATACACCTCCCTTAGTGGCACAGTATCTGAACAGATCAATATCTGATCTGATCAGATCTATACTAGCGTCCCAGCAGTTTAGGGTTCCAAAAAAACGCATTGTTAGCGGGATCAGCCCAGATACCTGCTAGCACCTGCGTTTTCCCCCTCCGCCCAGCCCAGCCCACCCAAGTGCAGTATCGATCGATCACTGTCACTTACAAAACACTAAGCACACATAACTGCAGTGTTCGCAGAGTCAGGCCTGATCCCTGCGATCGCTAACATTTTTTTTGTGGTAGCGTTTTGATTCAGTCGCTAACAGTCAGGAGCTTTTTTACCTGTGAATCTCAAAAAAATAAAAAAAACAAAAATAGTTGTCGTTTTATTGTTCTCTCTCTCTCTCTATTGTTGCTCTTTTTTTACTCCATTCTATTCTGCAATGTTTTATTATGTTTTATCATGTTTTATCATGCTTGCTTTTCAGGTATGTAATTTTGTTTACTGTGTTTTAGTGTTAAGCATTTTTTTGTTTTCAGGTGCGCCATTCAGTTGCAGCGCGGATTTATTTATCTTGACAGCAACAGCGTTTGCTCCCACGATACATAAAGCCGCGACTCCAACGCTGTAGGAGGTGATTTCACCACCACAGTTAAAAAAAAGAGCATATATGCCGAAGCATGGGGGCAGCAGGGGGCGGGGAGGAGCGATTGGCTCCTAATGCCACGTACATACGGTCGAAATTCCGACCGTGTGTACACGGCATAACTTTTGCGGGAGGATGCCCCCATGCATCGGCATATATAAATGGTGCATGTATGCCCATCATTAGAAGTGGGTGGATGAAGGGAGGTATTCTAATGGTGGGCATACCCACCAATCAATCTCTTTTTTTTCGTTCAGCCAAGAGGCTGCATGAAAAAAAAAAAGATTACAATATATGTCCAGTATGTTGCTGGACTTTGAATGGTTATACCAGAATGATGCCTGCAGGTTTAGGTATCATCTTGGTATCATTCTTTTCAGCCAGTGATCGGCTTTCATGTAAAAGCAATTCTAGCGGGTAATTAGCCTCTAGACTGCTTTTACAAGCAGTAGGAGGGAATGTCCCCCCTCCCGGATATAAACCGCGCCATTGGGAAATTGGGAAAGCATTTTATCACACCAATCTTGGTGTGGTCAGATGCTTTGAGGGCAGAGGAAAGATCTAGGGTCTAATAGACCCCAATTTTTTCAAAAAAAGAGTACCTGTCACTGCCTATTGCTATCATAGGGGATATTTACATTCCCTGAGATAACAATAAAAATCATAACAAAGAAAAAAAATGGAAGGAACAGTTTAAAAATAGAATAAAAAAGCTAAATAAATAAAAAAAAAACTAAAAAAAAAAAAAAAAAAAAAGCACCCCTGCCCCCCCTTCTCTTGCGCAAAGGCGTACACAAGCGTTGGTCTGGCGTCATATGTAAACAGCAATTGCAGCATGCATGTGAGGTATCACCGCGAAGGTCAGATCGAGGGCAGTAATTTTAGCAGTAGACCTCCTCCGTGAATCTAATGTGGTATCATGTAAAGGCTTTTAAAGGCTTTTAAAAATGTATGTAGTTTGTCGCCACTGCGTGTTTGTGCGCAATTTTAAAGCATGTCGTGTTTGGTATCCATGTACTCGGCCTAAGATCATATTTTTTATTTCATCAAAAATTTGAGCAATATAGTGTGTTTTAGTGCATTAAAATAAAAAAAAGTGTATTTTTTCCACAAAAAATGCGTTTGAAAAAAATCGCTGCGCAAATACTGTGTGGAAAAAAAAAATGCAACACCCACCATTTTAATCTGTAGGGCCTTTGCTTTAACAATATATATAGTGTTTGGGGGTTCAACGTAATTTTCTTGCAAAAAAAAAATATGTTTTCATGTAAACAAAAAGTGTCAGAAAGGGCTTTGTCTTCAAGTGGTTAGAAGAGTGGGTGACGTGTGACATAGGCTTCTAAATGTTGTGCATAAAATGCCAGGACAGTTCAAACCCCCCCCAAATGACCCCATTTTGGAAAGTAGACACCCCAAGCTATTTGCTGAGAGCAATGTTGAGCCCATTAAATATTTTTTTTTTTTGTCCCAAGAGATTGAATAATGAAAAAAAAAAAATATATATATTTTTTTTTACAAAAAGTTGTCACTAAATGATATATTGCTCAAACATGTCATGGGCATATGTGGAAATACACCCCAAAATACATTCTGTTGCTTCTCCTGAGTACGGGGATACCACATGTGTGGGACTTTTTGGGAGCCTAGCTGCGTACGGAACCCCAAAAACCAAGCACCGCCTTCAGGCTTTCTAAGGGAGTAATTTTTTTATTTCACTTCTCACTGCCAATCACAGTTTCGGAGGCCATGGAATGCCCAGATGGCATAAAACCCCCCAAAATGACCCCATTTTGGAAAGTAGACACCCCAAGCTATTTGCTGAGAGGTATTGTGAGTATTTTGCAGATGTCGCTTTTTGTCACAAAGTTTTGAAAATTGAAAAAAGAAAAAAAAAAAATTTTTTTCTTTACTTTCTTCATTTTCAAAAACAAATGAGAGCTGTAAAATACTCACCATGCCTCTCAACAAATAGCTTGGGGTGTCTACTTTCCAAAATGGGGTCATTTGGGGGGGTTTTGTGCTATTTTGGCATTTTATGGCCTTCGAAACTGTGATAGGTAGTGAGGAGTGAAATCAAAAATTTGCACCCTTAGAAATCCTGAAGGCGGTGCTTGGGTTTCGGGGCCCCGTACGCGGCTAGGCTCCCAAAAAGTCCCACACATGTGGTATCCCCATACTCAGGAGAAGCAGCAAAATGTATTTTGGGGTGCAATTCCACATATAACTATGGCATGTGTGAGCAATATATCATTTAGTGACAACTTTTTGAAGAAAAAAAAAAATTATTTTTTATTTTTGTCTTTATTCAATCACTTGGGACTAAAAAAAAAAATATTCAATGGGCTCAACATGCCTCTCAGCAAATAGCTTGGGGTGTCTACTTTCCAAAATGGGGTCATTTGGGGGGGTTTTGTACTTCTCTGCCATTTTAGCACCTCAAGAAATGAAATGGGCAGTCATAAATTAAAAGCGGTGTAAATTCCAGAAAATGTACTCTAGTTTGTAGACGCTATAACTTTTGCGCAAACCAATAAATATACGCTTATTGGCATTTTTTTTACTAAAGACATGTGGCTGAATACATTTTGGCCCAAATGTTTGACTAAAATTGAGTTTATTAGATTTTTTTTATAACAAAAAGTAGAAAATCTCTTTTTTTTTCAAAATTTTCGCTCTTTTTCCGTTTATATCGCAAAAAATAAAAATCACAGAGGCAATCAAATACCATCAAAAGAAAGCTCTATTTGTGGGAAGAAAAGGACGCAAATTTCGTTTCGTTACAAAATTGCATGACCGCGCAATTACCAGTTAAAGTAGTGCAGTGCGAAATTGAAAAAAGACCTCTGGTCCTTAAGCTGACAATTGGTCCGGGGCTGAAGTGGTTAAAGGAGTTACTTCACTATATTTCAGTCTAATTACTGACCTACTACATAATGTTCTATATAATGGGGAAGATGAGGGTTGGTGTTATGGTAGAAATGCCCTGAAGGGTGGGTGGTTTCCCGCAGTCACAGGTTACTTTTTTTTTTGCAAAGGAATTTAAGATTTTCATATTTCACCACTTGGTGTCCCCACAACACTGGCTGAATAGAAAAAGTCTGGAAATATGTACAAAATAATATTGACGAAGTGCTAGAGCAAGCGACATTACCAAGAAAGCATTTACGGTAACTAAATAACATGAACCTACCAATGAATGTTCACTGCAATGGCCTATCTACCTAAATACTTGTGTTCTGTGAAGATGCTGCAGAGGTAAATCTTATCTTATAAAGTCAGCAATTTCTAATTTCTAATGGATGTTGGTCAGATCTTTGCACTTCAGATGGCACAATAGGCATTACAAAGGAACCCTACTTCTCTCCGATACATTTTTATAATTATTTATTATGTAATAATTCAATTTATTATTTTTATTATTAATTATTTTGTATTTAAATTAATAAAAACATTTTTTTTTATATTATGGAAATAAATAACGGTGAAGGACTGGGAACATCTTTGCTGCAGTAGAATGAGATTCCAAAGTAGGTGGGAACAGTAGGAACTATGCCAGGAGGTCTCATTACCAGATCCCCAAGAGACTTCCTCAGGGCTACTATTACAAATCACAGGGTACAGCTGAACGGACAAGGCCCCCCCCTCCCCAGAAAATATCAATGCAATATTTTCGCTAAAATCATTATTAGCGGACACAAACGCAACAAACATTACAAAATTCCTGCTAAATCTAAAGGATAAAACTGCATTGAGTTCATAAATAAAGCTCCATGTGTGAATGAGATCCTGGGGCTCATACACATGGGCACTTTTGCCTGTACAGTGTGAATCTGTGTTTTTTTTTTATATATGGCTGGAGCTATGTGTGTGTTACGCTATGGGGAAGAATACGGATGCAGGTCCTAATTTGACAGGGTTATGGGTGTAGGTGTATGGCCCCGAACACAGACAATGTGCACTTGGGGCCACTCACCCTCATCTGAAGTTAGGACCTGTGGTTTTCCCCTGTAAAGCCGATGCGTCCCCATAGTAACAGGCGACTCCAACCGCACAAAATGCTCTTTTATACAGTATTGGCCAGAGAAGCCATGTGAATGAGACCTTACTTTTTTTTTTCTTTTTTTTCTTATTATTTTTTCTTATTTTTTACAATTACCGTATTTATCAGCATATAACATGCACAGGCATATAACACGCACATTAATTTTAGGAGGGAGGTTTCAGGAAAAAATGTTTTTTTTTAAATAAGGTACTTTGAAGCAAAGTAAGGGTCAGTGCCCATCTGCAGCCTCACTATTGCCATCAATGCAGCCTGATCAATGCCCTTCTGCAGCCTCACAAGTGCCATAAATGCAGCCTCATCAGTCCACATCAATGCAGCCTCACCATTGCCATCAATACAGCAGCCTCACCATTCCCTTCAATGCAGCAGCCTCACCATTGCCTTCAATACAGCAGCCTCACCATTGCCTTCAATGCAGCAGCCTCACCATTGCCTTCAATACAGCAGCCTCACCATTGCCTTCAATGCAGCAGCCTCACCAATTTCTTCAATGCAGCAGCCTCACCATTGCCTTCAATACAGCAGCCTCACCATTGCCTTCAATGCAGCAGCCTCACCATTGCCTTCAATGCACCAGCCTCACCATTGCCTTCAATGCAGCAGCCTCACCATTGCCTTCAATGCAGCAGCCTCACCATTGCCTTCAATGCAGCAGCCTCACCATTGCCTTCAATGCAGCAGCCTCACCATTTCCTTCAATGCAGCAGCCTCACCATTGCCTTCAATACAGCAGCCTCACCATTGCCTTCAATGCAGTAGCCTCAACATTGCCATCAGTGCAGCCTGATCGATGCCCATCTGCAGCCTAGAGGGGACAGTGAGGGGGGCAGGACGAGCACCGACAGATTACATAGAGTAAGAATCTCCTATGATAGACTGAACAGTTGTCCAATGGCGGCCCAGGAGATGGGGCTTCCTATTACAGAGGCCGCCAAGTAAACAGGAGATTCTCACTGTATGTAATCTGATGGCGCTCGTCCCGCCCCCATCCCTGTCCCCTCCAAGGGAGCTAAAATTTAAGTATTGGCGTATAACACGCACACGCTATTTGCACCCAATTTTCAGGGTGAAAAAGTGCTTGTTATACGCCAATAAATACAGTAAAAAATATTTTTCACAATACTGTGGGGAGGCATTGGTGAAAACCCCTGATGTCTCACTTTTGAAACGGAGAAAGGGACTGAGAACACAGATCCCAAATCTTTCCCTGCAGCCTCAGCTGGAATTTAGAGTGAATTTACAGAGGTTTACTGTTCATTCGCAAATGTAAGCATAGTAAACAGGTTTTACTATGCTTCAGTTATGAATAAACACAATACCGGTACCGTTCACTCACTGTGTTCATTCAGTAAAGGAAGGGCCCGGTAAATATGACATATTCATACCCCACGCTCTCTATCCTGAAACAATCCCTGTGTGCCGGGAAGGCGAGGAGGTATAGCCAGCAGCACTGTGGTGAAAAGGGGGCAGGGGAAGCAGAGGCAAAGGGGATCGTGGACAGGAGGGGGTGATCGGCAAGGAAGGGAGGCAATTACTGGAACCGATCTCCTTGTAGTTACCCCTGCAGCAGCTGAAAGCTGGCGAGAAGGAGAGAAGGAGAAGCCAGCTCTCAGATGTTGCAAGGGAGCCACAAATGAATTGATTCTAGTAACTGCCCCCACACCATCGATCATCCTTCCCCCCATTCATGATCCCCTTCCTCCTGCATGTCAGCTGCTCAGGCCAATCAGTTGAACTGATGGGTACCGGGCCCCATACAGGAGGGCTGGTAGTACCCCCTTATTGGGGGACCTGGTCTTCCTATAACCAATAGCACCAAGCCAGTGGAACAATCCAGATAGAATGTATTGTTCACTATATCCATTAATCACCCAATTTACTTCAAGAGTTCTAGAGGGCTCCTTAATTAAAGCCCTGTCTTTTTTTTCTAACTGTTCTTGTCCACCTGGCAGTTTTAGATGTTCCAGGTCCACCTTTCACATTTGTAAAAATATTAAATAAATTGAAAACTCAGGAAGAAGAGTGGGAACGTCTCACACTTGGCACAATAGATGTGCAGACCCAGAAACTCAAGTGCAGGGATCTCACCAATAGAGGCCTTGACAGATATAAGAAACCGTCAAATGGTTTAATGTCAAACTCCTGGAGGACAGCTAAACACATTGTTGAAATACATATATAGGAGATGTTTTATTTGCAAAAAAATCTTTATATTTGTTCAGAAAGTCTTGAGACATACATAGACCTACTAGACAAAAGAGCCAGGTTGGTGACATGACATTTCCTTTCTGCAGTTTAGCAGTACAGCTTGGTCACTTCCCTGCCCTCATTCTGTATTTGGACAATAAAGGAATGGCAGAAGCACAGTAATAATTAATTCCTTTTTATTACTCTGCTGTCTCTTCCTGTGAGATATTCCTCACCAGTTCTTATGCATGGCATAATGCAGCTGTTCAAAGGATTACAGGGGACTAAAATCCAGGCAATTACCCAGGCTACGTTTTAAAATGCATTCAATCATTTTTAATTAAAACATTTGTAGTAATTGGCAGTTTCTATGCAACTGCTATTCAGCTTTAATTCCCTGGCATTTGTAATATTTACATTTGCAATGGACTGCTCCTTTACAGAGAGAACTTAAATCAGAACAAAAAGTCAATATTAATTATAAATTATAGGATTGTGACTTTTTTTTTTTTTTACTCAAAATCCAAAACTGCCTCAAGTGTGTGCCAAAGTATAGAAATACAGAGTGGAGCATCAGACAAAAAAAAAGTGAAGAGTCCAAGATCATTTTAATAACTGGTAAAAAAAAAAAGTCTACAAAACAGTCAACGCGTTTTGGGGGCAACACCACTCCTCCCTTCATCAGGGCTCAACATAGGATAAAGCTTGGGTGGATTCAGAGAAAACAATGCATTTACAGATCTATATTAGAACCAGTATTGAACTCTCCACACGGAGTAACAACTTGACATCAATTATTAAGCAGCAATGGAGCTCCATGGCTGCTCAGAAAGGGGTTTGCTGTTGACCCTGAAATGCATTTACTGCTTTTATATGACTTTTTGTACCAACAATTACAATGATCTTGTACTCTTTCATCCTGTTTTGGTCTGGCTCGTCTTTCTGTATTTCTATGGCTTGAGCTACTGTTGGGTGCTCACCAAGGGAAGCCTTGACATATGGGAGCTTCCTCGCCAAGAGTATTGAACATGCTTGAAGTTTTCCTTCATCTGACTTCATGCAAGTCTGAAAGTTCCCAGAGCGTCTTGGAGTATGTTGTTCTGGAGTCAAGTGGGAGTCTTGCCCAGCCTTTCTCAACCAGGGTTCTGTGGAACCCTTGAGTTCCTCAAAAGGTTTCTATGTGTCAGGAAGATCCTGCCAGTAACGGGCAATCCAGACCTATTGGTGTGCGATTGCGGGTGCCTATGTGTTCCCATGCGCCTGGCAGGCTATTTAAACCTGACTGATACAGGTAAACGTTGCTGTTTGCTCTGCAGCTTTCCATGTGTTCCCTGATAATCTTAAACCTGTTCCTATCTTGATCCGGCTTGTCTGAAGACTATTCCTGCTGCACCTGATCACCGGCCTGTCTGGCGATTCTTTTGCCTGCTCCTCTTGTTCTTCTGCTGCCTGCCTGATAACCGACCAGGCTTGCCTGACCTCCCAAGACTCTCTTCCAGTCTGCTATACCTACCTGCTGAAGCCATCCAGCTCCAGTTCCAGTCTGTACCTGTCTGCTTTGCCTGTTGCCTGACCCGTCTGCTGTTGGTTCCGGTCTTCTGATGCAGCTCCAGTCCTTGGCGCCTATCTGCTGTTCCAGTTGTTCTGGTTCCTGCCCGCTGAGTATGGTTCCAATCTGCACTTCCAACTCCTACATGAGTCTCCTGTCTCCTGAACCGTTGGAGTGATCTTCCACTGTTGATCCAACCAGGCACTTGTACCACTCCTCACTGCTGCTCTCCTGTCTTCACTACCAGGGGCCTCGAGTCGGAGGCGTAAGAGAGGCCATCCGCTAAAATTTGGGCTCACCTATTGGGTACATAACACTCTGGGTTCCATGAGCAATGAGAAACTTCTGCCTCTTAGGTAAGTAACTACTACTACACCAATGATCTTTTAGCTATTTGTAAGCATGATATACTTCCCAATGATTCTTCCCAATTCTGCAAATGTAAGGAACATTTACAGCTATGAGCTGTAGATATAGTTGTGCTGCCCCAACGGACCATAGAATTGATATAGATTGTTTTCCTAACCATTTTCCATGGACGTTTATATTTAGTTCACATGCTGCCATCTAGTGACCTTTTGTGGTAATGCACTTGTTTCTTATGTTATTTTTCCCTTATGCATGACACACTTCCTTTGTATGTAATGCTCCACCCTTTCTTCCTGTGATTGTATTTCCTGTGTCATGGATGCAGCTACAAGCCACATGTAGCAGGGCATGTGTATTCTGCATTGTAAGCTACAGACAATATCATCTTTTGACCGCATAAATACCACAACCTATTCATCTGTTTGTATCCTGTCATCTGCTGTAACCTGATATTCAGAATAAAAGCATCTTGTGGATGGAATCGATATTTGGTGAGTTCAAACTATCTGATGAGGATTGTCCTCAGTGATTATATCTTATACAGGCATAGAGGTCTCACAAGGGATAGTCGCTTCACAACAATCGGAGTCAGAATGATAGTAATTATTCCAAAGCAGGGGTTCCCTGAGACCGGAAGGTTATTTCACGGTTTCACCATGTTGAGAAAGGCTAGTCTAGACAGTTACTGATCCCCAATCCATTGAATCTATAATAACTTTCTTTTCCATTAGTCTAGATTTCAGTAAATCAACCCCACTGTAACCAATGCATTTTAGACTTTACTACTGGCTTGGCACTCTATGACCCCTTTCACGCAGGGCATTTTAGCGCTAAAAATAGCACCTGTACAGTTCCTAAAAAGAGCCTCTCAAGCCACCCCAGTGTGGAAGCCTGAGTGCTTTCACACTGGGGTGGTGCGCCTACAGGAAAAAGGTCCCGCAAGCCGCATCCTTGGGGCGGTGCGGGAGCGGTGTATACAGCGCTCCTAAAACGACCTACCCATTGAAATGAATGAACACGGACGATATTAACCCATTCTTCGGCCCATATGAGCGGTCGAAAAGCGCCGCTATTACAGCGGTAAAGCACCGGTAAAACTAGCGGCGCTTTACCACCCCAGTGTGAAAGTAGACTATAACTTTCAAGTGTGTAACATGAGAGGTGTGTTTTAAACGTTTTTATGAATGTGAAATATTAGTTTTGCTTTCTCTCTACTTTTTAATGCTGTGCTAACCTTTAGGCTCAATTCACACTATGACCGGCATATGAATCGCACAGGAACCGCACCACATTCCTGTTCAATTCACATGTAATTGAGTGCAGTTCGATTTGAGCCCGTTCATTTTGAATGGGCTCAAATCGCACCACATGCAGAAATTTTGGAACCACACTGCAATCGGATCGCATGGTCGTTTTGCACCATCTGATGCCGGCAAACGCACTGCGTTTGCGACTTGCATTTGAGATGTCATTAGGATTACACTAACACCTGCTGCTGGTCACAAAAGCAGTGCGATTTGAATGCAGTGTGGGAAACACGCGCGTATTGCGGCGTTTCCCGTACCGCATTAGTGTGAACCTAGCCTCAATTAACATGGTGAATTCTAGCTCAGTAGGAAATGAACATTCTCATAACATACCCAATATCCCACACATATTTGCACTGTAACTTGTGTTTATCAGATACTTGCCAACACTCCGTTTACAGAAATAACAAAAGCTGAAACAAAGCAGAAATTGTGGTTTTCTGTGTGCCAATTAAGGAGTAAAGGGATCATTTATGACAAGGCGGCACCTTTATTAATAGTAAAGAGCGGAGAAGGAGACTTTCCAAGCAGCATGATCAGAGCTGCAGGCCATGTCAGTCCTGTCACATCCACTCAGCTTCTTACCAACATTCAAATTATTTTGATTAGACATGTTGACTTGAAGGAACCACTTTAAAGGAAAATGTGAAAAAGTATGTACAAACATTCATCTGGCCGGTCGAAATTCTTTGTTGTGTAGATATTATTCTTCTACTAAATCAAGACAAAGGAACCAGAAATTATTATAAGTCTGGACAAAATAAATTAAAAGTCAGCAGCTACAAATACTGTAGCTGCTGACTTTTAATAAGGACACTTACCTGTCTAGGGAGCCCGCGATGTCCTCACATGAGCAGATTTGTCAATCGGCTTCAGGTGCAGACGCCGCCATCTTCACTAAGGGAAACCTTCACTGAGCCGGTTTACTACTGCGCATGCGCGAGTCGTGCTGCGCTTTCTGAGTGGTTCCACTGTCTTCTGGGACCTGTGTGTGTCCCGGAAGGCAGCAGGGGGAAGGAGGAGGGGTCGGAAAAACTCAAAGATCGCCACGGCAGTCTTATCTGGAAGTGGAAGCGGGTACCTGTCGAAACAAGATACCGCTCCCCCCATAACCCCAAAAAGTGGCGGGGGGGGGGCACAAGCAAGCAGAGCTTCCCCTTTTGGGCGGAGCTCCACTTTAAAGAGGAATTCCAGTTTTTCGGCAGTTTTAGGCATAATGTTTGTAGCGCTGACTCCTGACGAGCATCCGCTATGTGTTTTTGAAAATGAATATTCCTGAAACCACAGTTGGGTTTTAGGGCTAATTCTGCTAAATTATGATTTCAGTACCAGTCTAGCTGGATTGCACTGAGTTCTACTTGGCCGCAGGTGTCACTGTCACCGCCGGCAAGTATGGGAACGCAGTTTAGCTGGCTGTATTTGATGCCATTCTTTCTCTCGGAACCAGCCCAGTGGGAGTGTTTATCCTGCTGTGCAATCTGGGAGGGGGTATTTAGATACTGAGATCACGTGCTTCGGGGTTACGGTCCAGAAGATATCTTCTGTCTGTTTGGTCCTGGTCCTCCTGACCAGCCCTCAAGGCCCTCCTGGCCTGGGGTGCGGATCCATGCAATTTCAAGCCTCGGGGCTGGATAGCCCGAGGCGAAGCAACTGCAGGGACAGGCCTGAATGGATATCGGGGCCTAATGATTCAAGCGTGGTCCGGTGCCATCTCATCTAAGGAGAGGCCCAGCAACTGGAGGAGCATCCAGGGGAGGATTCTTCAGGAGAAGGCCATGCACATGGCGGGTCTCTCTGAAGGGGCCTGGAGGCTCAGTTGAAGGACACCAGTATGGATTTACACTCATACGGTATCGCCAGACCGGCTGAGAGATACTGGTATCGTATGATAGCTATCTAAATTTGTTCATGTCCCTCAGTTACATTCAAGTCTGTGGCAGAGACTTTTTCTCTAGTGTTCTACATTCAAGTCTGTAGCAGAGACTTTTCTTACTTAAAGCGGTTCTGCACTCTGTAAAAAAAATTTTTTTTTTTAGGATGTAATATAAAGTATGCTTACCTTTATTAGGGGACTCACCTGTTCCATCTTCCATCTCGATCGCCGCCGGTTTTCGTCCGATGAAGTTCCTCGTCTTCTTCTTTAGTGCTGGGGGCCATCTTGCCTGTGGGCATGTGAAACACCCACAGGAACTTTAGATGGCCCAGCATGCACCGCCGTTACTCGCGCGTGCGCAGTAACGGCACATCTGCCGACATCTCACGAGATTTCGGCAGATGTGGCCGAAATCTCGCGAGATTTCGGAAGATGCCCGCACTGACTCCTGGGATCAATGACACCAGATCCCAGGAGACAGTGCGCCGTGACGACGATCGACGCAGAGACCCCGCCCGCCGCCGCAGAGAGAGAAGACCGGAAGTCTTCAATTACAAGGTAAGTAAAAAAAAAAAAAAAAAAAAAAAAAATTACATTTAGTACTCTTTGCCTGATTTGGAAGGCAAAGAGATTTACTAAATGAAATGGGTGCAGAACCGCTTTAACACCCTGCTGGCTGCTAGGCCTAGTGAGAGGAGGTCTATCCGGGGGTTGTGAGAATCCAGCTGTGAAACAGTTATTCTCTGGATTTCTTCTATAAGAGACTTCCTATTCTTGCAGTCCAAAAGTACCTGAACTTTCCTCCTAACCCTCTATTCTACATTAACCTCCTTGGCGGCAGGGCCATCTTAAGAGCATTATAGGCCCCCGGGCAATACAGTGCACTGGGGCCCTGTCTACACGATCACGCACGAGAATAAAAATGCAAATTATCAATAAGGCTATATTTGTTGGTACTTCCAACAAAATCAGTGTTTAAACATTAACACAACGTTTGGACAATATAACAGGAGTTTGATGGGCACAGTGGCAGCTTTGATGGGCACAGTGGCTGTGTTTGATGGGCACAGTGGCAGCTTTGATGGGCACAGTGGCAGCTTTGATGGGCACAGTGGCAGCTTTGATGGGCACAGTGGCTGTTTGATGGGCAAAGTGGCTGTTTGATGGGCACAGTTGCTGTGTTTGATGGGCACAGTGGCCGCTTTTGATGGGCTGTGTTTGATGCACAACTTGAACTTACTTAAGTAGACATTGTTAGACTTACTTGAGGCCACCGGCCTGGTGCAGTACAGTGTGTCACTCACAGCAACAGGCCAGCACCAGCTATCAAGGGCCATCTTTCCGCTCCCTCTCCATGCTGTCTGAAGAACATGGCAGAGGTGGGCAGAGCCTGTTCACTAGCCACTGGGGCAGCCGCGGTGCGCTATGAATGCTGGGGCAGCCGCGGCCTCTGATTGATGTCACTGGTTGCTAGCTAGATGCCGGCCGGCGAAGTGAGCAACCAGTGCAGTCAGTCAATTTAAGCAGCAGATTGCAGCACTGAGGATCAGCCCTGGATGGGGCCCTCCAGACAAGTGGGGCCCCCGGGCAACTGCCCAGCATGCCCAGTGGAAAAAACGGCCCTGCTTGGCGGTGTTCCCGAGTCTGGCTCGGGTTCAGTTTTTTCTGCCAGGAGCGGTAACCCCGAGCCAGACTCGGGCTGCATTGCAGGATACAGGGGGGAAGTTACTTACCTTTTCCCCTGGATCCTGCGATGTCTCCCCGCTGTGTGTGCGAGCCGTCCGCTCGCTCGATTCACACAGTGCCGAGTGTCGCTGATCTCTGTTCTCTGCGACGTTCCAACGCATGGGAGCGGAGATCGGCGCCAAATTCAAAAAAGTTTAAAAACACAATACACATACAGTACTGTAATCTTACAGATTACAGTACTGTATACAAAAAATACACATCCCATTTGTTCCTAGTGGTCTGCCCAGTGCCCTGCATGTCATTTTATATAATAAAAAGATTTTTTTTCTGCCTGGAAACTGGAGATTGTCCATAGCAACCAAAAAGTGTCCCTTTATGTCAAAAGTGGTTTTAGACCAGCTAGAAAACACCGATAAAAAATTAGAATCACAATTTATCATCAAACAATAAATTTAATGACAGCGACTATTCTGCAACTGAGGAAATTTCAGTGTTTTTGATTTGATTACATTATTGAATCATTTTTATATATATTTTTATTATATTATAATTTATGATTTTGTGTTTCAAACTTTATCATACCCGGGATGTCTACTAGACTCTGGTTCGGACAGATTTAAGTGAGTTATTCATAAGAATTGCAGCCTACAATATAAAAACGCCAAATTTCCATGCAAAATAATTGTACCGCTTTCAGCACAAAATTCCAGACAGAATCATACCGCCAGGGAGGTTAAGAGACTGTGTTATCGTTTAAATAAATAACCCAAAAGGAAGATTCAGTGTCAGTTTCTGCATTTCTTTGGGCCATCTACCACGGGAACCCCTAGACGGAGACGGAGGTAAAGAAGGTAACAGTAAGCCCAATAAAACCAGCAGCTCCTTCGGGGGTTAGTGCTACATGTTTTTTTAAGAACATTGGTAGATTAGTACACTGTGGGGTTGATTTACTAAAACTGGAGAATGCAAAAATCCAGTGCAGCTCTACATATAAACCAATCAGCTTCCAGTTTTTTATTTATTTCAAAGCTATATTTCAAAGCTTAATTGAACAAGCTGAAGTTGGAAGCTGATTGGCTACCATGCACAACTGCACCAGATTTTGCACGCTCCAGTTTTAGTAAATCAACCCCATTGCATGTATAAATTCATAGTAAATGAATTTGTGCATAGATACAATTGGCCCAGTTTGTATATGTCTGTCCTTTCTCTCTTCCTGACAATATGGGGTTGATTTACTAAACCTGGAGAGTGCAAAATCTGGTGCAGCTGTGCATGGTAGCCAATCTAGGCCAATATGTATACTGCTACATATTTTTGGTAAAAAAATATCCCAATAAGTGTATATTAATTGGTTTGCGCAAAAGTTATAGCGTCTACAAACTAGGGGATATTTTTATCTATTTTTATTTTTTACCAGTAATTGTGATGATTAGTGACTGCGAGGACTGCGATATTTCGGCTGACATTCCGACACTAATTGACACTTTTACAGTGACACTAATACACTTTACATTATACTATTAACACTAATACAGTGATCAGTGCTAAAAATATGCACTGTCACTGTTCTAATGGCACTGGCTGGAAAGGGGTTAACATCAGGGGCAATCAAAGGGTTAACTGCGTGCCTAGCCTGTGTTTTACTGTACTGTGTGAGGTGCTTTTACCAGGGGAAGAGATGGAATTTATTTCCTGCTTTGCAGGGACACAAACTCCGTCCCTCCTGTCAGAACAGCGATCTGCTTTGTTTACATAAGAATTTTGCAGTTCTGTATCTCTGCCTGAGGACATCAGGTACCCTGCACCTGCCGATCGGTTTCTACTGTGTGTAATCACAGCGGAAACTAGAAGCCGCAGGCGCCCCTTCCGTGCCCCCTACCCAGAAGTGTTGGATCATGTATATATACACGTGATGCGGTGCACAGATGTCGCCCTGTATTAATCCCTTCTCCCACATTCTGCCTCTATGAAAGGTCCTCCAAAGCCCATTTATTTAGACTGGGATTTTCCTAGGAAGCATTTGTTTTTTTTTCCAAGGATATGCACTTAGCGTGAGTTTATAGATCTTAATGCAGCAGTGTGCATATGTCTACAGAGAACAATGCACCTAGTTTCAGATCCATAAAAATAAATAAATATGTATACCGTATATATATACATATATATAGAGAGAGAGAGAGAGAGAGAGAGAGAGAGAGAGAGAGAGAGAGAGAGAGAGAAACCAGTCAAGGGATTGCTGCACTTAAAATTATTCATTCAAAAATGATTACATACAAGTGAATTGAATATCATACCAGTTCCAGTTCCAACAGTTTCGGGCTGTAAAGCTTCTTCAGGGTGGAACATAATTATAATGACAAATACCGTATATACTCGAGTATAAGCCGAGTTTTTCAGCACATTTTTTGTGCTGAAAATGCCCCCCTCGGCTTATACTCGAGTCAAGCACTTTTCTGCACCAGAGAATGACATTTTCCGAACTGACTTTGGGGCCCCGTATCTCGGGGTCACTTGGTGCTAGGAACCCCAAATTTGGTGTGAAAACCCTGTGGAACTAGTACTACAACATATCCAAGCTGGGGTTCCTAGCACTAAGTGGCCCCAACATACTGTCATTCTCTGCTGCAGAAAAGTGTTTGACATTTTCCGAACCGACTTTGGGGTCCCGTATGTCGGGGTCACTTAGTGCTAGGAACCCTAGCTTGTTGTAGTACTAGTTCCACTGGCTTTGCACACAACATTTGGGGTTCCTAGCACTAGAGATACGGGGCCCCAAACTTGGTCAACAATGTCAGCAGCAATGTCATTTCAGGACCCTTTGGGTCCAGAAACCCCAAATTTTGGCTGCAGCTAGGGGGCATCTTAATTACCGAGTTTGTTCGGGGGACCTATGGCTGCAAATGGGCACAGTGAGGCATGCAAATGGGCATTGTTGACCGTCTTTTCCACTTACAGTAGCTGCGCATTTCTCAACCTAGCACCAAGTGGCCCCGAGATACAGGGCCCCAAAGTCAGTCAACTGTGTCCATCTGCAGCAATGTCATTTCGAGACCCCAAATTTTGTCTGCAGCTGGGGGGCATCTAGGAACCCTTAACTACCGATTTTGAAGTTCGGGGGACCTATGGCTGCAAATGGGCACAGTGAGGCATGCAAATGGACATTTACAGTAGCTGCGCATTTCTCACCCTAGGCTTATACTTGAGTCAATACATTTTCAAATTTTTTTGTGGTAAAATTAGGTGCCTCGGCTTATATTCGGGTCGGCTTATATTCGGGTCGGCTTATACTCAAGTATACTCAAGTTTTTTTTTTTTTTTTCCACTTACCTTGTAATCGCTGACTTCCTTTCCTCTGTCTCTGCGGCGGTGGGCGGGGTCTCTGCGTCGATCGTCGTCACACACTGTCATCTCACACTGTCTCCTGGGATCTGGTGTCATTGATCCCAGGAGTCAGTGCGGACATCTTCCGAAATCTCGCGAGATTTCGGCCACATCTTCCGAAATCTCGCGAGATTTCGGCCACATCTGCCGACATCTCGCGAGATTTCGGAGAACGTGAGCTGCACTTTGCCGTTACTGCGCACGCGCGAGCTCGGCGCAGTAACGGCGGTGCATGCTGGGCCATCTAAAGAGCCTGTGGGGTTTCACACGCCCACAGGCAAGATGGCCCCCAGCAGGAAAGAGTTATATAAATTATTTTATAGGAGGAAAACCGGCCGCAATCAATTATGAAGATGGAACACGTAAGTCCCCCAATTTACCTCCTAATCCTTAACATTGTATTCCAAAAAAAAAAAAAAAAACAACACACAGTGCAGAACCGCTTTAAGACTTTGGACAAGCCGTTCCCCATGTTTTCCAATGATAACCATTTATATATGTGCGACTTAAAGTTGCAGCGACTTCAAAGTAGTTCATGCTCATGTTTTATATACAACAGTGGTGCAACAGTGGTGCAACAGTGGGTCCTACTTTGCAGAGGGTCAATAAATCACATCTAAATCGCACCCTACCAAAGTTGCACACCAATTTCGCGTGTGTATCATCCATTTTTTCCCAGTATTAACTAGCTAACCATTGGCTAAAAATAATAAAAATTTGACGTTCTCACGCAAAAATGCTCAAAAATGTCTGTACTAAGCCTAGAAAAAAAACCTGTAAAAAACATTACACAGAAAAGACTTCAGTCCCTCTTTAATACATTGTGATATCACAATCAGGGGATTTCCAGTTCTCGCTCACATCCTCTTGTCAATGAGAGATGACACTGGAGATGAGATAGAAGAGAGTTCTGATCTAGGTCTTGTTTGTTCTACCATTGTCAATGTTGATTTAGAAACGAGTTCAAGCAGGGCAAGTGAAGGTTATGTGGCTAAAAACGAATGTGCTCTGGTTAATTTTTAATACTTTTTTACTTTTTCCCAGAACAGATCGGACCCTGCTGATTTGGGAATTATTTTGTTAATGAGTGGTAAACATAGAGCCACTTAACGAGCTTCCAGTCATGATTAATTAACCCAAGGTGGACACGGCAATCCTTCCTGTAAAATTCCACAGTAAGGTCCAAAGCCGACTAAAGTACACCGAGGTTTTTTTTTAAGCTAATGTAGAGTAGTGCTAAAGATACCAACAAACGCGAGAAAGATCTTTCCATAAACACGTACAAACAATTTGGCATAACACTCATGTTCATACAATGAACAGACACCCAGCCTTATCTCAGGGAAATATTAGAGCTGGTCCAGGAAAATACATTATGGACAACTGATTTTTTTCCCATAAGAAAGGTCAGTGTGTCAAAATATGGAGGAGCATTATTTATCCATCAAACAATAAAAAAAATATTTATTTATCATTAATCGGACATTTGTGGGTGGTTTGCGTAACATTTCATGATGCTGAGCAGCTTAAAGCTGGACATGTGTGGTTAGACCTTCGTTCAAGCGTTCTCAGGAAATTCTGAAAAATAGTTCAGAGTATTGGATGATGTCCTCTTTCTTCTTTACTTATGAAATCAATGAAAGAATAGTGCAAACCAAAGTTTATTTAAAGGGGATGACCAAACCTTTTTTAGCTGTTCTTTTCTTTTGGGGTCACAGGAGTAAATTTAGTAATGTATTCCTGTGACACAGTGTTAATTGAGTGTTAATTGATAGTGGGCTATTTTATTAATTAATATTTTATTAATTCAAATAACAAATAACAAATTAGAAAAAATTGCCATCCTTCACCCTTGATTTTTCTTGTCTCTGAAATTTGCACCCAATAAAGGGTTAATTCACCTTTTCAAAAAAACACATGGGCACTGATGAGGCTGCACTAATGGACACTGATATGCTGCACTGATGGGCACTGATGAGGCTGCACTGGTGGGCATTGATATGCTGCACTGATGAGCAATGATGAGGCTGCACTAATGGGCACTGATGAGGCTGCACTGATGAGCAATGATGAGGCTGCACTCATGGGCACTGATATGCTGCACTGATGGGCACTGATGAGGCTGCACTGATGGGCAATGATGAGGCTGCACTGATGGGCACTGATATGCTGCACTGATGAGGCTGCACTAATGGGCATGGATGAGACTGCACTAATGGGCACCAATGAGGCTGCACTGATGGGAACTGATAGGCTGCACTGATGGGCACTGATATGCTGCACTGATGAGGCTGCACTAATGGGCACTGATGAGGCTGCACTGATAAGCAATTATGGGCGCTGATGAGGCTGCACTGATAAGCTGCACTGATTTGCACTGATGGGGCTGCACAGATGATCAGTGCCCTGATTATCAGTGTGAACAATGTGCTCACAGCCTTGCTGGTTATTGGCTCTCCTTTCCTCACACAGGCACCCAAGGGGGCGCGCAGAGGGCGGGATTCTGGGAGGCCATCCATCGACATCCTTACATAACTGGACGACCGTGCTGTAGCCGTCTTTTGGCTATAGTGGGGTATTGATGTGGTTAAATATCCTGCACCCTTTCCACCCCTCTGTTCCCTACTGTACTTAACTCCATGCTTATTGAGCTGTTAGTACCCACGTAGCCGATAAAGCGGCCCGAGAAATTTGAAATCTCTGCTCTACTTCACCTTCTTTCTGTAGGGCAAATCACAGTGATTCTAATTGGTCAGTGCCAGCATAAGATTACTTTAAACCAATTTGAATTTCTCTAATCTGTCCCAGAAGCCCTATAGAAAGAAGGGAAAGAAGAGCTGGATTTCAAATCCCTAGAATAATACACTGGCTCTGTGGGCACTGACAGCTTATCAACCACGGAGGTAAGTACAGAGTGGTGGGGAGAGTGTAGGATGTCAGTTCTCCTTTACATTTTTTCAGAAAAAGGTGACTTTCCTCTTTAACCATTAGACAATCGAACAAACATTTCTAAAACTAACATTTTTGAACACATTTTTAACCATGTATGGCCAGCTTAAAGGGGTTGTAAACCCTCATGTTTTTTCACCTTATTGCATCTTATGCATTAAGGTGAAAAAAACTTCTGTCACTCAGCAGCCCCCTCGTTATACTCACCTGAGCCCGTTCGTTCCACTGCCAGGGGGTCCCCCGCGCTCTACCTGTCTGGCCGTTGTTAGCCCTTGATTGGATAGATTTATAGCAGTGAAGCCATTGGCTCTCGCTGCTGTCAATCAAATCCAATGAAGTGGGTTCGCCCACACAGTGACCCCCCCGGGAGAGCGCTTCAGCTAGGGGGTTTACCGATACGGGGAGGAGCCGCCAGCGCATTTGGGGGACCCCAGAAGACGAGGATCGGGGCCACTCTGTGCAAAACTAACTGCACAGTGGAGGTAAGTATGATTACAACCCCTTTAAGGTCCTTGAGGGGTGAAAAAGTTGCATGCTGTTGACTGCACCATAGCACACCAGTGTTCTTCCTGATTTGGTTGATGTGGTATTGTGATGTATGCACATTGATAAGTTGGTTTCTTTTCTTCCCAGAGAAAGTAGAGATTGGCGCCAACTCAAAGAGGGATTTATAAATTAACCTTTGTATGCTGTAACAAGCGTTTCCCATGGATGAAAGCATTTATCCCACCCTCTAAAAAATCTTTGGATGGCAATGGAAATTATAATATGGGCACAAGGTGTACTGTAGCACTAATACACTGAATGTTTTTGTGTTCATGCTCTAAGGGGGATACCTCTAGAGCAGCCATCCTCTACCAGGGATTCGGGGAAACCTGGGGTATCTCCAGAGGTTGCTAAGAGTTTCTTGAGCAGTGGCTAAATGATCTCCCATTTCATGGTCCTGCAGGGTCCAACGCCACTTCGCATGACATCAATTATTTTTTTTAGCTGTCTGTAAGGTTGGCATCCTTTCCACTGGCCACCAACACAATAGCACAATGGGGAGATCGCTGTACTAACATCGAATAATTAGTACAGAGACCTCCTCATGAGCTGGTCATTTTAAAAGATACGGTAAAGGATACTTACCGTGTGTACCAACTAGGCTTTACTGTCTCTCTTAACAACTCAGCCACATACCAAGTGCACTGTATTCAATGAGGCAGCCAACTCACAATGGAGAAGGAGCAGTAAGGAACAAACAATGTGTAAGAAAGCCCCAGTATGTCATTAGCACATTTTATTTTAATAATAAAACTCCATACAAATCCTACCTGCTATGATGTCATCCATTTGCTCTAAGGCCGCCTCAAGCATGTGACTGGCATCAGATGCCATGATAGCTGCTGCAGGTTTCCTAACAAATAAAGCATAAAAAAATACATTTAAGTTTTGGTTCTTTTCTTTAGTCCCCTGCAATAGAAGAAGTGTTATGCTCACACCTCTGGAGTCCCATTTCTCCTATTTTCCCACCATTTACTTTGTAAGACTCTCCAGAATTGGACATTTGGGGAGAGTAAGATGCTTGTGTCCCCCACTGCCCACTATGGTTTTCTCCACCTTTATTTGAATTCTATAGATATTATATTTGATGAAAACCCCTGATGAAGGAGACAGCATTCATCTCTGAAACGCGTTGGGTTCAGAAAGCTATATCTTCTCTTTGCATCTTGTGTATTCATACATCCACGTTTATGTGCAATATTCTATATGTGTTTTTCAATAAATACTTGATATGTTTCAAATATCGTTTACTTATGTGGTAGTGCCGGTAAAGTCCCACCCTTAGGAGCTTCTCTTTCTTTCTTGATACATTTGGGATGAGGCTGAACACCTTTTTGAGTTCTCCTTATCAGAAACCTTTTTCATGGTTTCCTCCGCCAACCACCTAGGCCAATGCAGGACTCAGCAGTAACATAGGGATCCGAGGATGGAGTCACTGCATGCGCCAGGGGACACTGACATTGAATGTTGTTATGTATTCATTAACAGTATGTATTATAAAATGCAGCTAGTATGAATACCTGTATGTGATTTGTAATAAGCCTTTTGTAATCCCCTTTGCTGTAGAAGACTGGGAGAGAGAAGAACAGCATTATGAGCCAATTAGGTGTGCTGAATGCACCTTAGCGGACAAGGAACATGTTAGTAGGAGAGAGTAAGGCTACTTTCACATTGGGGTGTTGAGCGCGCTGACGGTAAAGCTGCGCTATATTTAGCAGGTCTTTACCGTCGTTTTAGCGGCACTTTTCGGCCGCTAGCGGGCAGTTTTAAACCCCCACTAGCGGCCAAAAAAGGGTTAAAACCGCCGCAAAGCCCTGCTGCTGCGGCGCTTTGCAGGCGGGTTTGGAGCGCTTCCCCATTGTTTTCAATGGGAAGGGCGCTTTAGGAGCAGTAAATACACCGCTCCTACAGCGCTCCAAAGATGCGGCGTGAAAGCCCTCAGGGAGTGCATTTAGCGGCTCTTTCAGGGCGCTTTGTAGGTGCTATTTTTGGCCCTTTAGCGCCTGCAAAGCGCCTCAGTGTGAAATGGGCCTAAGTGAGTAGAAGGAGGAGAGTATCAGTCTGCTGCTTCTCTTTCACTGGCAAATCACAGACTAGAAACAGAGATTCGACCTTGTGGTATTACTTAAAGAAGAACTTTAGTAATCTTACTAATGGCCCCACCCCCTGCCTTATTGGCGCCACCATCCTTTGGGACTTGAAAGAGCCCTGTGGGACATCTGTGTATGTGCATGATTAGGAAGGTATGGAAGATTTTGTTTGGTCTGTGGGTACACCAATTTTTCGATGGGAGCGCTTCTTACGTGCCAGCTGTTAGTGGGCAATAGCTATTGCACTAACAGCATTATCAGCTGTTCATGGGTCACAGGAGGACAAAAGTAAGTGTACTCATGTGACTCAGAAGAAAAGTACAGCCAAGTTCTCTTTTAATGTCACTTTAAGCCACTGACCCGGAACAAGTATGTCAATTAGGACGATGAAGTCCTGACTTTAACTGCGACATGCATATGAAGTCTGAATTTAATTGCAGCATGCTTGTTTGTGGTCACCCATTCAGAACTGGAACCATTGGAACAGCTTGACAGCATGATAGCCAATATCTGCAGCCTATTCCAAAGTGCATATAAATCAATGATAAAAAACATTTTTTTTTAAATCAGATTTTTTTTTATTTAACCACTTGACCACTGGGCACTTAAACCCCCTTCCTGCCCAGACCAATTTTCAGCTTTCGGTGCTCTCACATTTTGAATGACAATTACTCAGACATGCATCACTGTACCCATATGACATTTTGTCCTTTTTTTCCCCCCACAAATAGAGCTTTCTTTTGGTGGTATCTAATAACCTCTAGGTTTTTTATTTTTTGTGCTATAAAAAAAAGGCAGAAAATTCTGTAAAAAAATGAATTTTTCTTTGTTTCTGTTATAAAATTTTGCAAATTAGTAATTTTTCTTCATAAATTGTGGCCAACATTTATACTGCTACATATCTTTGGTAAAAATAACCCAAATCAGTATATATTATTTGGTCTTTGTGAAAGTTATAGAGTCCACAAGCTATGGTGCCAATTTCTGAAAATTGATCACACCTGAAGTACTGACGGCCTATCTCATTTCTTGAAACCCTAACATGCCATAAAAGTACAAATACCCCCAAATGACCCCTTTTTGGAAAGTAGACATTCCAAGGTATTTAGTAAGAGGCATAGTGAGTTTTTTTAAGTTGTTTTTTTTTTTCCCCACAATTCTTTGAATAATCAAGATTTTTTTTTTTTATTTTTTCACAAAATTGTCATATTTTCAGGTTATTTCTCACACACACAGCATATGCATAGCACAAATTACACCCCAAAACACATTCTGCTACTCTTCCCAAGTATGGTGATACCACATGTGTGAGAATTTTAAACAGCCTGGCCACATTCAGAGGCCCAACATGCAGGGAGCACCTTGAGGCGTACTGGAGCATAAATTACACATCTAATTTCCTGATTACCTCTTACACTTTTGAAGGCCCTGGAGCGCCAGGACAAAGGAAACGCCCCAAAAATGACCCAGAAAACACAGAAAAATCTATGAGGCATAATGAGTCTTCTGAACATGTAATTTTTTTCTACACATTTTTGGAAAATGTGGAAAGAAAAATTAAAACGCATTTTTTTTAACACAAAGTTGTCCATTCATACAATATTTCTAACACATAGCATGTACATACCAAAAATGACATCCCAAAATAGATTCTCCAACTCCTCCTGAGTACGGAGATACCACATGTGGTCACATACAGAGGCTGAGTACGGCTGAGTATGGCTGGGTATCGCAGAGTAAGGCTCAGTATGGCTGGGGGTGGATGGGATGGCTGAGCATGGATGGATGAGTATGGTTGGCGGGATGGCCGAGTATGGATGGAGGGATGGCTGAGTATGGATGGCGGGATGGATGGAAGGATGGCCGAGTATGGATGGAGGGATGGCCGAGTATGGATGGAGGGATGGCCAAGTATGGATGGAGGGGTGGATGAGTATGAATGGAGGGATGGCCGAGTATGGATGGAGGGATGGATGAGTATGGATGGCGGGATGGATGAGTATGGATGGCGGGATGGATGAGTATGGATGGCGGGATGGCCGAGTATGGATGGAGGGATGGCCGAGTATGGATGGAGGGATGGCCAAGTATGGATGGAGGGGTGGATGAGTATGAATGGAGGGATGGCCGAGTATGGATGGAGGAATGGATGAGTATGGATGGAGGGATGGATGAGTATTGATGGAGGGATGGCCGAGTATGGATGGAGGGATGGATGAGTATTGATGGCCAAGTATGGATGGCGGGATGGCCGAGTATGGATGGCGGGATGGACGAGTATGGATGAAGGGATGGATGAGTATGGATGGAGGGATGGATGAGTATTGATGGCTGAGTAATAGAGGGATGGGTGAGCATGGATGGACGGATGTTTGAGATGAGTGCTGTACACAATACACAATGCTGTACAATTGTAACAGAGCAGCGCTGTGGGCACTACACATCCAGCCCACAGCGCTGCTGCATCCGATCTCTCCCCTCTGGACGGAGAGGGAGGATCCAGGTATCACGCCGGTTTGTTTACATGTGATCACTCCGTCATTTGACGGAGCGATCACATGGTAAATGGCCAATGTCAGCGTCCATTTACCGTGAACCGTGATGCGCTGGGTCCTCTGAATCCTGCGTTGATGGATGATCCCGTGTGCCCGCAATTCTGGGAGAACGTCAATGTATGCCCTCCCAGAGTTATTGAACCGCCCTGTAGCTGTCATTCGGCTATGGGACCGTTGTTAAGTGGTTAAAACATTTTTTTTTTAATCAAATAAATTTTAATAAAATGCCTTTGGAGAAAAAAATCGATCTAAAGATAGTTTTCTATTTGAGATACATTAATAATTGTATTTATTCAGCATGAAATGGAGCTTAGTTGTGTAGCATGAGGCTGTATATTCTGCAATATATACATTTTTGGTAAACTCACTGCATTGATGCATTCACACAAATTCAAGTAACCATGAGATAAACCAAAGTTCAGGAATATTCCTTTATGCCATTGTTTTGCAAATCTATGTACACTACAAACTGTATGATTGAATCGGTTCTGATATCGCCGTTTTGATAACCTGACAGCTTATTATTCTAAATAGGAAACCTTCATTTTGTTTGCAAATATTAAAGATTCTAAATACCAGCAAGAATACATCCTTACATTTAAAGAGCACCTGTCATTTCAGATCCATTATGGCAGCACCTGTTAGCGGGCATTCACTCACCTGCTGCCACCACGTCCCTCACTTTGTTGTGTCACTGCCACATCACCAGCCGTCAACATTACAGTGAATGTGACTGTCGGTGAGTCAATAGCGGGTCAGAGGAGGAGCCACTGCTCAATAGCGGGTCAGATATGACAGTTGCTTTTTAAAAATGATGATTTAAATTGTTTTTACTAGTGATTTAAATTGACTTGATTTAAATTAAATCCACCTTGGCCTATTCCTTTCTATAATGAGGGGTTGAAAAATGAGAACCAACTCTCCATATCATGATAGCACATGATAGAACAAAACTGAATGATCCATCACTTACCCAGTAGAAGTGATCGCCACCATAACTCTGAAAAGATCGCAAATACCTTACTAAATATTAATGCAATTTATCAACTGGCCCAGAGGACCTTTCAGCAAAAATGAGGATCACAGACATTCTTAGGAAATCCAAATTTCAAAGGACAACCTTTTCGAAAAAAGGATAATCTTTGTAAATCAGTAACAGCTGGAAAATACACTATAGCTGATACACTACAGGTTTATGCTTACACAGCCCTGGGTAAAAAATAATGCACCAAACTGGAGATTATCTATTTGTGGAGTTTGTCTGTCCATTGATCTGAAAATGTTCCCCCGAATCCACATCATATTTTGTGCTATGATTACATAACCCGATTAGGTCATGCTGTACTGATTACTGTGCTGAGCCAGAGCAGAGGTGACATTGATTTTTTTGGTTTAAAGGGAAAACCCAGGCTGAATGTTTTAAACCGGGACTCTTAGTAAGTAGAATAAATTTGTCCCATAGATAATTTGTCTAATAAAGAATAACAATGCTGTCCCTCAAGTAAGCTCTCCTATACATCACATTTAGCACTGGCACTTCCAAAGTATACAGATTCTTTCAAATGATCATTACCCTTCCATGGGTCAAGAACTTGGATATTAGAACAATGCTCTGCAGTTACAAAGGTCTTGTACAGCACAACCAGGACCGTTTTTAAGGCAGGGCAAAAGGGGCAGTTGCCCTGGACAGTGTTGTGGGGCCCAAAGCAGCTGCCTCATACTTGCCAACTATCCCAGTTTAAATTCCCTTATCCCATGAAGTTTTAGTCCCGTGCTGTGTCCCGATATCTCAGTGTAAATTGATGGTCAGTGTAAATCCCCCCTCACATTGGTGGTCATTGTAAATTCCCCATTACATTGGTAGAATCCCCCACTATATACTTGCCAAAGATTTCCAGCTTTGCTCTACAAGATTCAGAATTTGCCACAGTGTACTGCCTCCTAACTAATCCCATCCCCACCACTGCTACTGATCCCATCAACCCCCCATCATTGCCACTGATCACACCCCCCTCCCCCAGCATTGCCACTGATCCCAGGGGTCTAGGATCCCTAGGGGTTTTCTGTCTATTGATGGGTCCCCTCACCTCCCCAGTCCATGGTGTGCAGGCAGTGAGGAGATGATGCGCTGTAACCTTTAGCAACCAATATCAGTAGTTGGAACAATCATTAATTCCTGACTCGACTACGCAAACTCCCTCTACATAGGACTACCCCAATATCAACTTGCGCGCTTACAACTCATCCAAAACACGGCGGCAAGACTGATAACTGGAAAAAAACCATGGGAATCAATCTCGCCCGCCCTGAGGAGCCTACATTGGCTAACCGTAAAGAATCAGATTACATTCAAGACCCTCTGCCTCACCCACAAATGTATACAAGGAAACGCTCCTCAATACCTACGCGAGAAGATAACACACTACACACCCAATCGCAGTCTTCGATCATCTAACCAAAACCTCCTCCTCATACCCAAATCCCGCTACAAATCAAAGGGAGAACGAAGATTCGCAGTCCAAGGACCACGGCTATGGAACGCTCTACCGACCTACATTAGCATGGAAGAAAACCATCAGGCCTTCAGGAAAAAACTCAAGACCCACCTCTTCTATAAAGCAGGACAACACAGGACAGATCCAGCACCTTGAGGCAATTCAGTTCGCAATTGCAGCGCTATACAAATCATTCATTCATTCATTCAGTGAGCAGTAATGCTGTGCAATAACCTCTTGCAACAAATCATTGAGCGTAAGGATATGCAGTAACCTCTAGGAACCAATCAGTGAGCAGTAATAATGTGCAGTAACCTCTAACAACCAATTAGTGAGTGGTATAGATGTCCAGTAACCTCTAGCAATCAATCAGTGAGCAGTATTGATGTACAGTAATCTCTAGCAACCAATCAACAAGCAGAAGTCATGTGCTGTAACCTCTAGAAAATAAACAGTGGGCCATAATGTGTGCTGTAACCTCCAGCAGCCAGTCAGTGAGCAGTAATGATACACTGTAGCCTCTGGCAACCAATCGCAATCACTGCCTGATCTGATTCAGTAAACTGATTTTGAGTCTAGCTGCTATTTATTGTATGTCTCAAAGCAGGTGAAGAGCGAAATTGCATGGAAGAGGGGGCCCAAGAAAATGTTTGCCCAGGGTCTAGTCAATATTAAAGACGGCCCTGAGCACAACCTGCTGGTTAGAGCTGCATGATTCTGGCCAAAATGAGAATCCCTATTTTTTTTGCTTAGAATAAAAAGATCACGATTCTCGCACGGTTCTCGCGGGGTTAAAATCTTTCACATTATACAAAAAAATTGGGCTAACTTTACTGGTTATTTTATTTTTTATTTCATTAAAGTGTAAATTTTTCCCAAAAAATTGCATTTGAACGACTGCTGCGCAAATACAGTGTGACATAAAATATTGCAACAGCCACCATTTTATTCTCTAGGGTCTCTACTAAAATATATATATATATATATATATATATACATATATATATATATATATATAATGTTTGGCTGTTCTAAGTAATTTTCTAGCAAAAAAAAAATGATTTTAACTTGAAACCAACAAATGTCAGAAAAAGGTATAGCGTTTAAGTGGTTAAACTTCATTCATTTACACACCAAAGTGTATAAAATGTATCCTATAATTAAAAAGACAGTCATGAGAAAAGATGTAAAGGTAGCAGACCAGATCAGGTGTTGTTACGGAACAGTGGCACTCTGCCCCCCCCCCCCCCCCCTTCAAGGGTTTTTAAAGTGGATGCAACAATACATGATGTTCTTAAGCAATACTATATGGTCAGTACCTACTTAAATACGTTATGAACTTGGATGGTATTATTGTCTGCTACCTTTACATCTTTTCTCATGACTGTCTTTTTATTTATATAGACATATTTTATCGTGCTGGTCTCAATCATACCCCCTGAAGAAGAGTAACACTCGAAACGCGTCGGGTATTTCCCGTATGTGTTCCACGTGCTACGGAGTAAATGATTGAAACCTTTGTATTGTATTGCATGTTTATTGTTTGTGCATCCTGTATATCTCATATGAAATTTCCCTTGGCATTGTAGATTTTGTATATCTACAACTTTTTCTAATAAATATTGTATACTCACAATTACTACAAGAGTAGCCTTTTCCCTTTAAAGTCCCACAAGAGGAATAAATTCCCTTTGTATAGACTATTTGGGATGTGGGTTAATCCTACTCTCTAGACCAACCTAGCACCCTCTACTTATTTTCATAATCAGGGAGTCGGAGTGGCTCCGTTGGGATTGGCTACAATGGCACCAGGTGACTGGGTAGAGCCGGAACTCTAGAAAAGGCTACGCAGAGGGACGTCCCACTACTTTCAAGAGAATTTGACATCACAAGAGTTGACCACCCACCCGCCCATTGTGTGTTCATTACAGCTTCCTTGGCGGTTTTACCTTGCCAGCAATTGGTATTAGACATGTGCAATTCATTTTGTTTTTTTTTGTTTTTCGTTCTTTTCGTTCTTTTCGTTCATTTTCGTATGAATGAACGAACGATTTGCTAAAAAATTTTAACGAATAACGAATCGTTCGAATCGAACAAATCCGAAAACAACGAAAATCCGAAAAAAACAAATTAGAACCAACGAATGTACGAAAGAAGAAAATCCGAAAAACGAAAACAGGAACAACGAAAATCAAAATGAACGAAAAAATTTGTACATTCGTAACTTTTTTTTTTGTTGAATTGGTCATTTTCCGTGTCCCTTACAATGGTGCTGCTTAACGTGCCTCGAATGGATTGAACGAAAAAATTTGTCAATTCGTAACTTTTTTTTTTGATTCATAATTTTCCGTGTCTCTTACAGTGGCGTTGCTTAACGTGCTTCGAATGGATTGAACGCAAAAATTCGTACATTCCTATCTTTTTTTTTCGATTCGTCATTTTCTGTGTCTCTTAAAATGTAATAATAGCATACACATTACATAAAATTTTGAATTATGCTCCGATTACGAATCTACGAATGTTATGAATGTTACGAATGTACGAATAAATACGAATGCGTCCGAATTTCGAATAAACGAAAATTAAACGGAAATACATATCAACGAAAAAATAACTCTTACGAAAATACGAATTGTTACGAATACGAACACGACGACTAACGAATGTACGAATCGTTACGAATACAAACACCGACGACTTTACGAATTGTTACGAATCAACGGAAACGAAAAAAACGAAACGAAAATAAACAAATTTTTTTGTGGTGCACATGTCTAATTGGTATTACTTTATGGGCTATGCCCTCAAGTTAATTACAGGGTCAGTTTAATGCCTGTCTCACACTGATGGTGGAGACAGGCCTCTAAGATTATATGATTTGATATTGCACTCTCCAGTTATGGCTGTGTCTTGAACTGCTTTATGGAACCAATCAGTTTGTGAGTGAGTACAGCCGTCTGATGCCACATATAAAACACACATCACTATTGCTGCAGCTTGAGTGATGCTGACAGTGTCTGCAGAGAGTGCTAGAAGTGCAGCCTGGTTCAGTCTAACCCAATAGGGAAGCTGCTGCTCGACAGAGGTAGACATAGTCCCTACGCCTACGCTTTCCGTACTCCTCTGGAACCTTTCCCTAATGCTAAGCACTCTCCCTGCCAGGCGGGTAACCTGTCCCTACGCCAGCCACTGTGCGCATAATCAGGGGGCCAGAGGCTTAAATAAGCTCTGCCCTCACCCAAGATGGCTGCGGAGGTCACGAGGGGGGCCAGCATCCAATCAGACAATTAAGTCCCCTAGACTTCCTTCCCTTCTGTATCATCGTTTTGGTCAAGCACCACCTACAGTGGGGAGTACAGACTGCACCTGCCTACATGCTATTCAAATAGCCAAAGAAGCAATGGCGACCAGTGCACCCGGGCGCCACCCCCCCCCAACAACTCCACCGTCCTTCCTATACATGTGCCCGGCCCCTTTCAGGACGCCGGACACATGAATTACTATGATGGGGATAGGCGGGGGTGTGTATTTTGAAGCACGTGATTAGAGCCAGAGACTCTCTAATAGGCTATGAGTAAGCACTAGTTGTGGTGCGAAACGCGTCAGCTCTGTACCCCCCTTTTTTGCCGTGTATGGATTGCAGTGTTTTTTGCTTTTAAATAAACTTTTTGGATTTTATTTTCTCGGTGTGCGGCTGTCCGGAGTTCTTCCTTTTTTGATTAGGCTTCAAAATAGGGTGGGCTCGGGGCGCAGAGCACTGTGTCCCGATCCCACCCTGTTGTGTGGCATAGCGAATTAATTTTCCCTGTTTTCACACTAATGTTCCTCCCTGCCAATCAGCAGGCAGGTCAGTCAGACCTGTCTCCCGATTGGCCAAAGCATTAGGCGATCCTATTGGATGCTAACACTTTGGAGGCCTTTCTGTAGTAGTATAGGCCATATCCTGCTAGTAATGGGGGTCATTAACACAGGCGCAGAGGCCCATACAGCATGTGTTTAGGTGCCCAGGAGTGACAAGTGTTCGGTGCAGCCACAGCCACCAGCCTAATAAAAATCGATGACAGGAACAGCTTTATGCATCTTTCCACACGTCCAAGCATTTACATCCATACAGTGACGGACGCACAGACAGGAGTTGTGCATCCATCCCTGTACATATGTAAGCAAGTGGATGTGTGGGAAGATCCAAATAACAGCTGCATCTGTCAGCCTGTCATTGATTTTAAATAGACTGCAAGCAGCAGCTGCATGGGGCATCTGTCACTCCGATGCATAAACATGTGCTTTTGGCTAGCAAAATATTATGAGGCTGCTCAGATTTCCCAATTGACTTTACTCCACACAACTTCAGACGTCCCCTTGTGGGTGCTCCTTGAACTTCCTAACTGTGCCCCAATTCCTCTCTCAGCCTTATTGTGGCTCCCTCAAACTTTGCCCTCCACCCTTCCGCCCTTAGTCCCCTTATGCGCCACAGTTTGAAACTCTGGGACTTCATTCTGCTTCTCCCTCTCTTCAATAGTCCTCTATTTCCGCCAAGCCTTGACCAACCCAGCTCCTTTTCCTGGGTGTCCACCCATGGTCCGCCACTCCCTTTCATCCCGCACTCTCCCTTCCTGGTCCTCTTTTCAGGATACCCATGAGGCGCCACCTGCGGAATCTTTTCGCTACACCCAACTGCACCACTGGGTATCTTCGCTGAGTTGCAACTCCTCCTACCCCTTCCAAAAAACACTTTTTGAACATCTCTGCCTTCATTCCCCCGGCTCCCCAGCCACCATCTTGAAGATCTATTCTTCTCTTAATGCTATAGACTCCCCTGTGGCGGCGTCTTACAAGTCGTGATGGGAACACGATCTGGCGACCTCTAGTGATCCAGAGGACTGGAACAAAGCCTGGTCCTCCATTGCTAAGTGCTCCTTCAACATGGCTACTCTAGAAGCTGCATACAAGGTTCTTCTAAGATGATACTGGGTCCCGGATAGCGAGTTCAAACCCATTCTATTGTGACAGGGGCTTCAGGGGTTGTGGCCAACGAGGGGATGTTGTACACATTTTATGGTCTAGTCCCGGCCTCACAGGGTTCTGGTCCAGGGTGTTTGGGCTCCTCTATTCCTTGCTCCATAAACCCATTCACAAGGATGCCAAAATTGCCTTGCTGCACTGCCCGATCCAGGGATTGTTCTCATGCCAACAAAGTTGGCATCTTATCTGTTCATAGCTGCTAAACGGCGATAGCCAGAGCTTGGAAGAAACTCTGTGTTCTGTTTGCCACGGTAAAGAGCATTTTGACCGACCTCATGATCAATGAAAACATTTCTAGAATCTTACATGATTTCCACTCTAAATTATGGTCATCCTGGTGGTCTTACGCTCTGCCCACCTTGCAGCCAAACAGTATGAGTCTCTCCTAAGGACCGCTTCATAATTCCCCCATCCTGCAGGACTTTCTTTATTCTTAACTTCTCTTCTTTTGGCTCTCTCCTTCTCTTTCTCTGCTGCTGAGACTGAGCTTATGGCCGTCCTCGGTCTCCATCTACCTTAGGGCGACCCTGAGTCCCCAGACTTATTTTTGCTGACATGCGGCTGACACCGATAGGTCTAAAATCCTTTTTGCACCTTTTCTACTAATTATTCAAATTTTATGATTTTCTGATGTAAACTAGTGCACCTGCAACATGGGCTTTCCTTGTTGGCCCTTGGACCTAGGAGACATATGTGGACCTTTGGTTTGTTCCCCTAGGTCGCTCAGTTGACATTTAGTATTTATAAAAGTTACCTGATCATACTCATTCAGCCCATTTTTGATATGTTTAATATGCTATACCCCTGCGTGAGTGAACGATTGTTATGTTGTCATGCTCCTACAATAAAAATGATTGTACCAGAAACATAGGCTTTTGGGGCTTTTGCTCGTGTGAATGAGCCCTTGTCTATTTTCTCCATTGCAGGTGGAGCTCTTTATCAGCAGCACTGTTGCTGGAGAGGTGTCAGGAGGAACAATGATCCTCTATGGTTTCCTGGGTCACTGGGGAAGGTATCCTATTGGATGCTGCCACCCCATGTGACTCAAGCAGACATCTTGGGTCAGGGAGAGCTTATTTAGGCCCTGGCTCCAGGGTTTTGGTGTGCTGTTGGCAAATGGACAGAGTACCTTGTCTATGAGTGAAAATATCAGCGCTAGGGAAAGGTTCTGGGGGGGAGGGTAAGCATAGGGCTTCATGCCTTCTCACTGACTCCCGACTGGGACCAGATGGCCATGACACATTTGGTCCCCTTTCTACAGACACTGTTATTCCAGCTGGAATCTACACTGTCACACTACTGAACTGTGAGTGTGCTGGGTGGCAGTCCCGCCTGGCTTGTTGTGCACTGTTGCTACATTCCTTCAATACAAGTTCTATTGCACCTGTCTGTATGAATTATTGTCTCCGCACCACGCTGTGCCCACTTATAAGTATTATAAACTACTGTATTTATCGGCGTATAACACGCACCTTTTTCCCCTGAAAATAGGCTGAAAATTGCGTGTTATACACCGACAGCGTACCTCAGAGTGGGACAGGTGCCGCCGGAAATCACAGAGTCGTCATCTCCTCTCGGCTCTAACTCGGCTCGCACATCACACACACAGTCCCGCCTCCGCCACTGGCAGTGTTCTGTCTATCACAGAAGCTGGTCCAATGCTGATGGTGGAGGGGGGACTGTGTATGTGACTGCCAACTGAGAGCAGAGTAAGCAGATGACGGCTCAGTGATTTCCTGCGAGGAGAGATGGTGAGCTACATTGATGGGGGAGATAGGCACAGATCAGGCTGCAGGTGGACACAGATCAGGCTGCAGATGGGCACAGATCAGGCTGCACTGAAGCTGCAGATGGGCACAGATCAGGCTGCACTGAAGCTGCAGATGGGCACAGATCAGGCTGCACTGAAGCTGCAGATGGGCACAGATCAGGCTGCAGATGGGCACAGATCAGGCTGCACTGAAGCTGCAGATGGGCACAGATTAGGCTGCATTGAGGCTGCAGATGGGCACTAATCAGGCTGCATTGATGATCACTGACCATTATTTAGCTTTTTTTCCTGAAACTTCCCTCTTAAATTGGGGTGCATGTTATACGCGATAAATACGGTAGATCTGCGGACAGGCTGGTCAGAGCCACACAGCCATTTTTACATTTTAAAGGGGAGGTCCGGTTAAAAAAAAAAAAAAAAGAAAAGTCAGCAGCTACAAACACTGTAGCTGCTGACTTTTAATAAGGACACTTACCTGTCCAGGGAGCCAGCGATGTCGGCCACCCGAGGCCGATCCGTCCACCGGATCGGGTTCCGGCGCCACCATCTTAACGAAGGGAAACAGGCAGTGGAGCCTTGCGGCTTCATTGCCCGTTTCCTACTGCACATGCGCGAGTTGCGCGTCGCTTTGTGAATGGGGCGCGCTGTGTTCTGGGACACACACAGTTCCCAGAACACAGCGCGCCCCATTCCCCAGAAGACACGGGGAGGAGAAGACTGCCTTTTTTTTTTTTAACATTTTTATGCAATTTTTTTTTTTTTTTTTTTAGGGTGGACCTCCCCTTGAAAGTCAATAGGAGTAGGCATGTCTTCCTGAAAGTAAGCCTGGCTTTCATCAGGGGCATGCCTCTAGCTAATGAAGTTATGAGTCTATATGAACTGTCTCTCGCATGACAGAGACCAAATAATGAATCACCGTCTCACATATGGGTGGAGAAGACAACATTCAATGACAAGGACACAGCCCCACACCGCTTCTTGTTCTACCAGTTATGTCAGTTTAAATCCACTAAGATCCAGGCACTCCTTAATCTGTATATATATTTGGCCTACTAATTACAGCAGTGAGTTTGTTTTTCCATATACTTTCCATTCATACCTTTTATAATCAAAAAGATACACTGCTTAAAATAAATTGCTGTATATAAAATAGGTACTAATGCCATCGAGCAGCATGGTAAACTGCAGGATATGATCAGAACTGATCTTTGGGGTATGTGATCTAACCAATCCGGGGGATGAATTTTTCTGAAAATTTTTTTGTTGTTCTTATTATGTATCTAAAATCTAAGCTGGCTCGGATTTGGGCTGATTCCTGTGACAGCTGGCACCCACGGCTGTCAGAATACCCAAATGTTGACTGCAGCTGATTGGCCGAACGGGTTGGTTTTGGCAGGGTCACCCACAGCTCAGCAATGTTAATTGAACTGCAGTGAAATGTTCGGATATTCTGACAGCCGCGGGTGCCAGATGTCAAAATATAAGAGGCGGCGGAGAGGATTCCTCCATTCACACCAGGGATATGCAATTAGCGGACCTCCAGCTGTTGCAGAACTACAAGTCCCATGAGGCATAGCAAGACTCTGACAGCCACAAGCATGACACCCAGAGGCAGAGGCATGATGGGACTTGTAGTTTTGCAACAGCTGGAGGTCCGCTAATTGCATATCCCTGATTTACACGGTTTTACTCTCGTTCACCCCAATGGCTGAATATGTATAGCCACCTTTACAATAAATAGGGATGATTTACTAAAGGAAAATAGACTGTGCACTTTGCAAGTGCAGTTGCTCCAAAGATTAGTAAATGAGGTAAAGCTTCACTTTACAAAGAATACCCAATCACATGCAAGGAAAAAAAAAAAAAGCCTTTTTTCTTGCACATGATTGGATGATGGAAGTCTGCAGAGCTCCACCTCATTTACTAAGCTCTGGAGCAACTGCACTTGCAAAGTGCACAGTCTATTTTCCTTTAGTAAATTAACCCCAGTGTCTCTCATTTGCTCCCTTCTATTTTTTTTTTTTTTATATTGTTCTTGGGTATAGATGCATTTTAATACTGCATTTTGGGATAAACAAATATTGTCTAAATACACATGGGGTTTATTTACTAAAACTGGAGAGTGCAAAATCTGGTGCAGCTGTGCCTGGTAGCTTCTAACTTCAGCTTGTTCAATTAACCGATTAAGCCCCGGACCATTTGGCTGGCCAAAGAACAGAGCACTTTTTGCGATTCAGCACTGCGTCGCTTTAAGGCTGGTTTCACACCGGAGCGGTGCGGGGCGGCGGCGGTAAAGCAGCGCTATATTTAGCGCTGCTTTACCGTCGTTTTAGCTGCGGTATGCGGCCGCCAGCGGGGTGGTTTTAACCCCCGCTAGCAGCCGAAAAAGGGTTAAACCCCCCGCAAAGCGCCGATGCAGCGGCGATTTGCCGGCGGTATTACCGCGGTATCCCCGCGCTGTCCCATTGATTTCCATGGGTAGGAGCAGGTATAGGAGCGGTGAATACACCGCTCCTTCACCGCTCCAAAGATGCTGCTAGCAGGACTTTATTTACCGTCCTGCTAGCGCACCGCTCCAGTGTGAAAGCCCTCAGGGCTTTCACACTGGAGACACAGCAGCAGCTGTTTCAGGTCGATTTGCATGCGCTATTTTTAGCGCAGTAGCGCCTGCAAACCGACCCAGTGTGAAACCAGCCTAACTGACAATTGCGTGGTCGTGCGGTGTGGCTCTCAAACAAAATTGACGTCCTTTTTTTCCCACAAATAGAGCTTTTGGTGGTATTTGATCACCTCTGTGTGTTTTTTTTTACGCTATAAACAAAAAAAGAGCGACAATTTTGAAAAAAACACATTATTTTTTACTTTTTGCTATAATAAATATCCCCCAAAAATATATAAAAAAACATTTTTTTTCCTCAGTTTAGGCCGATACGTATTCTTCTACATATTTTTGATAAAAAAAATTGCAATAAGTGTTTATTGATTGGTTTGCGCAAAAGTTATAGCGTCTACAAAATAGGGGATAGTTTTATAGCATTTTTATTAATAATTTTTTTTTTTTTACTAGTAATGGCGGGGATCAGCGATTTTTATCGTGACTGCAACATTATGGCGGACACATCGGACAATTTTGACACATTTTTGGGACCATTGGCATTAATACAGCGATCAGTGCGATTAAAAATGCATTGATTACTGTAAAATTGCCACTGGCAGTGAAGGGATTAAAACTAGGGGGCAGTGAAGGGGTTAATGTGTGTCCTAGTGTGTGTTCTAACTGAAGGGGGGTGGGACTGTGCAGGGAAACTAACAGATCACTGTTCATACTCTGTTCATCCCTCAGAGAACCGTAAACTATGTGTTTACACACAGTTTCCGGTTCTCTGTGTGCCCCGAGCGATCGCGGGACCGGTGGTGATCGAGACAGCTGGGCACTCGCATCGGCTCGGGGAGCGAGCGGGGGGCACGCCTCCGCCGAGCCATGTTACAGCAGTACAACTGCGGCGGCTGGTCGTCAAGCAGTTAAGCTTTGACAAAAAACCTGGAAGCGGATTGGTTTCTATGCAAAGCTGCACCAGATTTTGCACTCTCCAGATTTAGTAAATCAACCCCACAGAGTCATGTGCATTCTATATTGATTCTTGGTGTGCTTTATGTATTCCTTCCAGACCTGTGCAGTGATCCAATGTGTTACTGTGCCTCTGTACAGGAGCTTCCTATAATAAAGACCCGTCAAAGCTGCTCTCTTTCCTTGTGCATGGTGACTGGTCTTGTCTCCGCCCCCTCCTGTAACAACCTGTAGTGGGTGGAGATGTTGGGCCCCTCCCACAGCTCCCCTCTCTGCACTGACCAAGTACAGCACAGTGATGGTGTCACCACTACTTTTGCAAGGTACTATCTGAGTTTGTAAAGGCATTTGGCGCACTCAAAGTGGATGTGTATCCTTTGTAGCTTTTGAGAAATATATTTCAATAAAAGTTTTTGTCCATTAAGTTTAGCTTTAACTGCTTGCCGCCCGCCCTCCGTCAAATGACGGCGGGCGGTGCGGCTCTCATTCTGGGAGGCCGTCATAGAACGGCCACTCTCGCTCGATCGTGGCCACGCCGTGTTGCTAGGACACGGCGTGACCCCGATTCCTGTAAAGAGCCGTGTCTGCGCCTCTTTAACCATGTGATCGGCTGTGTCCAATCACAGCCGGTCACATGTAAACACAGAGATGCCGGTAATCGGCTCTCCTCGCCTCACACTGACAGAGCGTGTAACGAGGAGAGCCGATCAGTGGCATCTCCACGCAGGGGGACATCTAGGAATGTAATCAGGGCACTGATCATCAGTGTCCTGATTACAATATAGCCATACAGTGTCACCAATCACTGCCCACCATTGCCCACCAATGCCAGCAGTCAGTGCCCACCAATGCCAGCAATCAGTGCCCACCAGTGGCAGCAATCAGTGCCCACAAGTGTCACCAATCAGTGCTAATTAGCGATTCCAGTCAGTGCTGGCAATCAGTGCCGCCTATCAGTGCTGCCCATCAATGCCCATCACTGCCGTCGATCAATGCCCATCAGTGTCGCCCATCAGTGCCCATCGGTACCGCCTATCCATGCCGCCTACCAGTGCCCATCAGTGCCACCTCTCAGTGCAGCCCATCAGTGCCACACATCAGTGCCCATCAATGTCCATCAGTGCCACCTCATCAGTACCCATCCGTGACGACTATTATTGCCCATCGGTGCCACCTAACAGTGCCCATCAGTGCTGCCTATCAGTGCTCATCAGTGCCACATATCAGTGCCACCTATCAGTGCCCATAAGTGCGGCATATTAGTGCCTTCTCATCAGTGCCACCTCATCAGTGCCAATAAGTGCCACCTCATCAGTGCCCATAAGTGCCACCTCATCAATGCCCACCAGTTCAACCTATCAGTGCCCATCAGTGCTGCCTCATCAGCGCACATCAGTGAAGGCGAAGAATTACTTAGTTACAAAATTTACTGACAGAAAAAAAGTAAAAATCCTATTTTTTCAAAATTTTTGTTCTTTTTTTTTGTAAAAAATAAAAAACCCAGCAATGATTAAATACCACCAAAAGAAAGCTCTATTTGTCTGAAGAAAATAATAAAAACATTTTGGGTACAGTGTAGCATGACCGCTCAATTGTCATTCAAAGTGTGACAGCGCTGAAAGCTGAAAAATGGCCTGGGCAGGTAAGTGCCTGGTAGGCAAGTGGTTAAAGTGTTTGTAAACCTTTTTTTTTTTAAATAAAAATAATAAACATGCCTATACTTACCTGCTCTGCAATTTTTTTGCACAGAGCACCCCCGTTCCTCTTCTTCTGGGGTCCCCCGCTGCTGCTCCAGGCCCCTCCTCTTCATCAGGTGCCCACACGGAGAGCCGCTTTCCATAGGGGCACCCGTGCGGCTCGGTCTTGAGTCCTGCTGCTGCGCCCATTGACACAGACAACAGCGGGACTTGGCCCCGCCCCCCGCTCCTGTGTCACTGGATCTGAGTGACAGCAGCGGGAGTCAATGGCTCCCGCTGCTATCAATCGGTCCAATGAGAAGAGCGTCAGTGGCTGGAGCCGCTGCACTCCTTGCTGGATCGGATCAGGCTCAGGTAAGAAAAAGTGGGGGGGGGGGGGGGGGGGGTGTTGCAGCACAGAAGGTTTTCACCTTAAGGCCCCTTTCACACCGGGGCGTTTTTCATGCGGTGCAGCGCTAAAAATAGCGCCTGTATACCGCCTGAAAAAATCCGGCCCCTTTAACTCCAGTGTGAAAGCCGGCGGGCTTTCACACTGGAGCGGTGCGCTAGCAGGATGACAAAAAAAGTCCTGCTAGCAGCATCTTTGGAGCGGGATAGGAGCGGTGTGTTCACCGCTCCTATACCGCTCCTTCCCATTGAAAAGAATGGGAGACCGCGGTAAAACCGCGGCAATACCGCCGCAAAGCGCCGCTACGGCGGTGCTCTGCGGGGGGTGTTTAACCCTTTTTCGGCCGCTCGCGGGGGGTAAAACCGCACCGCGAGCGGCCGAAAACCACGGTGAAAGCGACGGTAAAGCAGCGCTAAATATAGCGCTGCTTTACCGTCACCGCGGCTCACCGCCCCAGTGTGAAAGGGGCCTAATGCATTAGGTGAAAAAACCTTGAGGCTTTACAATCACTTTAAGATAAAAGGACATTGTCAGAGCTGTTTGACAGTGCAAAAACGTACACACTGGGCCAACACTAGCATGCATGTCTGTGCAGTGATTATTCCCATTGACAATTATTAATATTATTATTAGTAATTATTATCAGTACTTTGTCGGATACGTATATGGCAAATATCTAAAGAACTAAAAATATTGCAGACTATTATTTAGAGTACATTATTACCTTTTTCTTGCTGTGGATCGACTGCAACTTCCAAATTTTCTCACGAGACCCAAAGCCTCGGCTATAATCACACGTCTTTGGCTATCAGAGGCATTGTGGATGTTTCACATCATTAGCGACTGCAGAGAGTCTTTTGTTCTCAGTCACAAAGCTGCTGTCTAGTAGATCTGTATTAAGATAAGAGGATCAGCAAGTCACAAACCTCTCAAACATAACCAAGCAGCAGACAGAAACTTTATACAGTATCTCACAAAAGTAAGTACACCCGTCACATTGTTGTAAATATTTTATTATATATTTTCATGTGACAACACTGAAGAAATTACATTTGCTACAATGTAAAGTAGTGAGTGTATAACAGTGTAAATTTGCTGTCCCCTCAAAATAACTCAACACACAGCCATTAATGTCTAAACCGCTGGCAACAAAAGTGAGTACACCCCTAAGTGAAAATGTCCAAATTGGGTCCAAAGTGTCAATATTTTGTGTGGCCACCATTATTTTCCAGCACTGCCTTAACCCTCTTGGGCATGGAGTTCACCAGAGCTTCACAGGTTGCCACTGGAGTCCTCTTCCACTCCTCCATGATGACATCACCGAGCTGGTCGATGTTAGAGACCTTGCACTCCTCCACCTTCCGTTTGAGAATGCCCCATAGATGCTCAATAGGTTTTAGGTCTAGAGACATGCTTGGCCACTCCATCACCTTTACCCTCAGCAAGGAAGTGGTTGTCTTGGAGGTGTGTTTGGGGTCGTTATCATGTTGGAATACTGCCCTGCGGCCCAGTCTCCGAAGGGAGGGGATCATGCTCTGCAATATGTCACAGTACATGTTGGTCTTCATGGTTCCCTCAATGAGGGCAACACTCATGCAGCCCCAGACCATGACAATCCCACCACAATGCTTAAATGTGGGCAAGACACACTTGTCTTTGTACTCCTCACCTGGTTGCCGCCACACACACTTGACATCATCTGAACCAAATAAGTTTGTCTTCAGTTCCAGTAATCCATGTCCTTAGTCTTGTCTTCAGCAAACTGTTTGCGGGCTTTCTTGTGCATCATCTTTAGAAGAGGATTCCTTTTGGGACGGCAGCCATGCAGAGCAATTTGATGCAGTGTGTGGCGTATGGTCTTAGCACTGACAGGCTGACCCCCCCCTACCCATTCAACCTCTGCCACAATGCTGGCAGCACTCATACATCTATTTCCCAAAGACAACCTCTGCATTTGACGCTGAGCATGTGAACTCAACTTCTTTGGTAGACCATGGCGAGGCCTGTTCTGTGTGGAACCTGTCCTGTTAAACTGCTGTATGGTCTTGGCCACCGTGTTGCAGCTCAGTTTCAGGGTCTTGGCAATCTTCTTATAGACTAGGCCATCTTTATGTAGAGCAACAATTATTTTTTTTCAGATCCTCAGAGAGTTCTTTGCCATGAGTGCCATGTTGAACTTCCAGTGACCAGTATGAGAGAGTGAGAGCGATAACACCAAATTTAACACACCTGCTGCCTAGGGAAAATGGCTAATCTGGCCCAATTTTGACATTTTCACTTAGGGGTACTTAATTTTGTTTCCAGCGGTTTAGACATTAATGGAAATGTGTTGAGTTATTCTGAGGGGACAGCAAATTTACACTGTTATACAAGCTGTACACTCACTACTTTATATTGTAGCAAAGTGTCATTTCTTCAGTTTTGTCACATGAAAAGATATAATAAATTATTTACAAAAATGTGAGGGGTGTACTCACTTTTGTGAGATACTGTACTGTATGTGGAGAGGGCATTGTATTTAACAGTAGACATTCAATGAGGCAGAGGAACAGTAAAGCACATCCTCTGGGCATCACTACTAAGCAGAAAGCAGATTGTAAGGGTAGGGTGTTGTGGTGGTCATCACGTCCTATAAATTTTCCTCCTCTTTGGGCGCCAAGTAAGGGTCACATGAGAGGCCTACTCCGTGGTGGGTTCTTCTGGGCTATGCTAGTCACCTGTAACAGGATCACTTCCCTCTACACGTGGGGTACCTCTGCTTCTGTGCCATTTTCATCAATGCCCTGGTACAAGGCTGAGGCTGCCGTGGGGGAAACACTCGACCTTAAGGCAGGCCTCTGTTGCTAGAGATAACCGTACACCGTGTACACTTGCACCATAACTGTTCATAAGTTAACTCTTGGGTCCCAGTGTAAATGTACACTGTCTCTGTAACATGCAATTAGAAGGGACATGCTGAGCCTTGTCCACATCCACCCGTCCAGTGTATCACGGCTACCTCATTCCTAGTAATGGTATGAAGTCCCGCCACACATCTAGCGCAGACTCCATGCATGCACTTCACTTTACTCTTCTGTACCTATGTACAGGCTGCGTCACAAGTCTACTCCCGTTGCTATGGGAGATGGACCGCTCGAGTGCCAACAACAACTCCCTCCGGGAAGAGGCTATCCCACCTATTTCAGGCACACGCTTACTTACAACAGGCTGCTTGGAAAACTTTCCGTTACCATAGTAACCAGTTGTGTCTTCACACTGTATTGACTACTTGTACTGCTGTCTTCATACCCCAAAGTACCTTATGCCTCGTTTCCACTGAGCGGATCGGTTCGGGTCGGTACAGTTTGGAAGGGTTAGAATGGTCCGGCCTATTCAGGTGAGCGTTTCCACTGCAAGTCGGACCACCAGGGTCCATACGGGGTTTAGAAAAAATGCCTAGCGTGGCCTCACACTGATTGGCAGACGTTTTTCTGTCCGCCAATCAGTGGAATGTATCGTAGCTTCACCCTAACCGAACCGTTCCATTTTCTATGGCCCCACATCTGACGCAGGACCCTAAATGGTGCGGTATGGTTCGGTTGTATGGGCCGCTTTCATAATGGAAACACTGAAAATAGCGTACCGTACCGAACCGATCCGCTCAGTGGAAACGAGGCATAGTGGCCTAAACTGTGGAAAGTTGCCGGTTTCTTGCATTACACCCCTTTTAGTAACTTCAGACCAGGCAAGAACAAGGCTTCAAAGCTTTACTTGAAAAAGTGCAACACATTACAAAGTTCAACATGTGAGAACAGTTCTTTCCCTACATCCCTAATCCTAACTCAGGCTATGTGCTGTACTCAGCATACCTGCCAAGGTAGAGTCCATGTATGAACAGGGGAGCCATTAGTGACACTTCCCCATAGCTCCCAACTGTCCCTGATTTGGAGGGACTGTCCCTGATTTGGAGGGACTGTCCCTGATTTGGAGCAATGTCCCTCTTTCCCTCATTCCTCCTCATTTGTCCCTCATTTTGGTCTAATCTATATAGATGTATATAAAAAGCACTTTTTATCTATCAAAAAGTGTTTCCCCGCGCTAAACCTTTCATCTGATTTCTAAATTGCTGCATTTGTAAATTCCAAAAGCCAATATAAAGGAATAGTAGTGTGCTGTCCCCTCAAATTAACTCAACGCACAGTCATTAATGTCTAAACCACTGGCAACAAAAGTGGCAACAAAAGTAAGTACACCCCTAAGTGAAAATGTCCAAAATGGATCCGATTAGCCATTTTCCCTCCCTGGTGTTATGTGACTCATTAGTGTTACAATGTCTCAGGTGTGAATGGGCAGCAGGTGCCAGTGCTCAGACCATACGCCACACACTGCATCAAATTGCTCTGCATGGCTGTCTTTGCAGAGATAAAAAAAAAAGTGTGTGTGTAGAAAAAATTTTTTTATAAAAATAATAATTATAAAATAAAATAAATAAATAAAAAAATAAAAAAAACCTAGATCAAGGTTTAAATTAGGTCAATGCCAGGGTTAGTGATTGGGTCAAGGTCGGGGTCAGTATTTTTTGGACAGGTTTTTTTTTTTTTATTATTAATGTCAGTGTGTTTTAGGTAGGATAAAAACAAGAGGCTGATTTACTAAAGACAAATAGACTGTTCACTTTTTTTTTTTTTTTTGTTTGCCACTTCAGCGAAATTTTCGGGAGACTTCAAATCAACTTCAAGTTCATAGCTGTCTCGTCGCTTATTCACATCATTGTAGACTGTTCACTTTACAAAGTGCAGTCGCACTGTGCAAGAGCTTAGTAAATGAACAGAAGCTCTGATGAATTCCATCATCCAATCATGTGCAAGCAATAATGCAGTCTTTTTTATTTTCCTTGCACGTGATTGGGTATTCTTTGCAAAGTGAAGGTTTACCTCATTTACTAAGCTCTGGAGCAACTGCACAGTCTATTTGCCTTTAGTAAATCAACCGGTGCGGCTTTTATGGAGTTGAGTTTAGCAGCAAAAAAATGTCAAAAGCTCCTAAACTCAAGTTTAGGAGCTGCTAGTGTACAGTAAGCCTTAATGTTCTTATTGGATCTGCATAACAGCCAGGCAGCTGGTATTTTCAGAAGGAGATAAGCGGTGGGAGTTCCAAGTAATTGTACGTTTTTTTTTTTTTTAAATAACAAACATATCATACTTACCTCCACTGTGCAGCACGATTTGCACAGAGTGGCCCCAAACCTGGTCTTTTGGGGTCCCCCCCGTGTGGCTCTTGTGGCTCCTCCCTATATCAGATAACCCCCTAGGAGAAGCGCTCTCCCTGGGGGTTACCTTGCGGGCGCCCTCCCGAGTCCAGCATTCGGCATCCATAGCCGCCGAATGTATGCCTCGGCCCCCGCCCCCAGCGACTGTGTCATTGGATTTGATTGACAGCAGCGGGAGCTAATAGCTGCGCTGCTATCAATCTATCCAATCAAGAGCCAAGAACCCCGGGCAAAGAGACAGCTTATCCCCGCCGGGTCAAGTTCCAGGGCTCAGGTAAGTAAAACGAGGGGGGGCTGGGGGGCCGGTCAATGGTCTGGCCCCCCAGCCGGACCAGTACATCCTAGGATATGCATCCTAATACATAGGATGCATTAAGGTGAAAAAACATTAGGGTTTACAACCCCTTTAAGCCTTGCTTGCTTTTTCCAGAATCACTGCTCAGTGGTGGAACTGGCAAGGCTTAGAACAAGGGTCAGCAATCTAAGACGGGCATGTAATGCCATTATAATTGGCGCCCAGAAGAGTGTTAGCCCCATGTCTACAAAATGATTTGAAGGTTCTTAGTAAAATACTAAATCTGTTAAATATTATCTTGTAGTGTAGTGAGCTTAGCAGACAAATTCTATACAAACACCTTGAAGATGACTTACAACAGAAATTCGGAAGCATGTGTGCAGCTGCAATTAACATCTTATAGACCAGGCATAGCCCCACTGAGATGTGAAAGATGGGGATCACACCCTACTACTATTCAGTACACATTCATGGTAAATATGAATATGGTATATGTGTGCGCTTGTTGGTATAATAGTAACAGTAGTAATCAGAATAATAACAATAATCAATATATTTTCTCGTAAAAAAAAAAAAACAATAGTCAATAAATATGTTTATATATATATTTTTTATATATATATATATATATATATATAAATATAAAAAAAATATATATTTTTATATATATCCATATATATATATATATATATATATATATATATATATATATATATATATATATATATATATAGATATATATATATATATATATATATATAGATATATCTAGATATATATATATAAATATATATATATATATATATATATATATATATATATATATATATATATATATATATATATATATATATATATATATATATATATAGATAGCAGGGCCCTCCAGTCCCTTCTGTATTGAACTGTACTGTAATTGTGCTGTCCCCCCTCTACATTGTAAAGCGCTGCGTAAGCTGTTGGCGCTATATAAATCGTGAATAATAATATATATAAATAAATACATAAAATAATAATGATACATAAATAAAAAAAATTATAATATTCATTTATATTGATAGTACAGGAAGAGGAAGAAGAGAATTTCTCCCCCCTTTTTTTTTCTTCTTCTTCCTCATTCCTTGGGAGAACATATACCGGTAATATATATGTACGGTTAAGGTTTAACAATGTTCGGTCTCCTGTCAATTTGCCATTTATTTCACTAGCGAGCATTATGCGCTCTTTGATACAACTTTTGTACACTTTACTGTCAAATACTTTAATGAAAACATTGAAAACATAAAAAATTATATTAATTGAGCTAAGCAGAAAAACGACGAGTGCGAAAAATTAAAAATAAACAATACGGCTACAACTACAGTGACACGCTGGTTGTCTAATGCTTGTAAATTGATGTGAAAAGGTTGCCCTGGTTTAGCAGATATACCTGGACAGGTGACTGGTGACAGGTGATTAACCCCCCCCCCCCCCCCCCCCCCCCCCCCCCCCCCCCCCCCCCCCCCCCCCCCCCCCCCCCCCCCCCCCCCCCCCCCCCCCCCCCCTGAAAGGAATACAAAGCTAAATTTTAGTTTGCTACTCTTCTCCATCCATCGTACAAGTTACATCCAATCTTTACCTTATTCTACGCTCTTCCAGTGTCCCGCCAGCCGCAAGATCCTCTCCGCCTGGCTCTCTAATCCGGGAAAGTTGTCCCAGGAATCACATCACACTGCTTACTTTGAAGCTAATGACAAACCCAGGGCACACCACACCACACCAAAACCACATGCTTGTAATAATGCTGAGCGCTGCCCAGGAAAAACAAGAACAGCTACAACCTGATTGCTACAAATGATTCCAGCTCAGCCTCTTCTGCTGACTAACAGGGAAGGGGACGGAGGATCTCATCTCCGCCAGCTTCATTTCTGCCTGGAGCTCCATCTTAAACAATCCCAACTTCAAAGAGTTACATTAAAGGCACCTCTCTGTTTTTGTTTCACATTGCAGTCAAGCATAGGACTTGACAGACGGGTCGAGTCTGCAGCCAGACAGTGGAAAGACGCATGTTTTGCAGAAAACTTGATAGTTTGGTCTCCTCTGAACGGGGAATTTTGTTCTGAGCGGAGGCCGGCAGGTTAAAGCCCGACTTCGGAAAACTTGAAAATTCTTCTTAGCAGTAGGATTGTGCTCTACTGCCCATTTAAAACTAGGGGGCATTAAAAAGAAGCTTTAACCGCTTCAGCACCGGGCGATTTTTACCCCCTTCCTTACCAGAGCACTTTTTGCGATTCGGCACTGCATCACTTTAACTAACAATTGCACGGTCGTGCGACGTTACATCCAAACAAAATTGACGTCCTTTTTCTCCCACAAATAGAGCTTTCTTTTGGTGGTATTTGATCACCCCTGCGGTTTTTATTTTTGGCGCTATAAACAAAAGAAGAGCGACAATTATGAAAAAAAACACAATATTTTTTACTTTTTGCTATAATAAATATCCCATTTTTAAAAAAAAAAAACTATTTTTTTCCTCAGTTTAGGCCGATACGTATTCTTCTACATATTTTTGGTAAAAAAAATCGCAATAAGCGTATATTGATCGGTTTGCGCAAAAGTTATAGCGTCTACAAAATAGGGGATAGATTTATTGCATTTTTTTTTTTACTAGTAATGGCGGCGATCTGCGATTTTTTTTTTCGTGACTGCGACATTGCGGCGGACACTTCGGACACTTTTGACACATTTTTGGGACCATTCACATTTACACAGCGATCGTTGCTATAAAATTGCAGTGATTACTGTGTAAATGTGACGGGCAGGGAAGGGGTTAACACTAGGGGGCGCTGCAGGGGTTAATATGTTCCCTAAAGTAGTGATTCTAACTGTGGGGGGAGGGGACTCACAAGGGGAGGAGACCGATCGGTGTTCCTCCGTACTGGGATCACATGATCGGTCTCCTCGCCACTGACAGGACGTGCGACGTTACACACCTCCACGGTCCCGCTGTTTTAATGGGCAATCGCGGGTGCCCGGCGGACATCGCGGCCGCCGGGCACGCGCACTGGGTCCCGATCGACGCAGCGGCGTGCGTGTGCCCCCTAGGCGGCCGGGAATGGGAGGACGTCATATGACGCCCACCCAGGATGGGAGATCCACCTTGTGGGCGTCATATGACTATGGGCGGGTAGTGAAGGGGTTAAAGGGGTTGTAAACCTTCGTGTTTTTTCACCTTAATGCATCCTCATAGCTCCCAACTGTCCCTGATTTCGAGGGACTGTCCCTGATTTGATGTCCCTCATCCCTCCTCATTTGTCCCTCATTTTGGTCTGATCTATATGGATGGTGGTCAAAAAGGGTTTGGCAGCGCTAAACCTTTCATCTGATTTCTAAATTGCTGCATTTGTAAATTCCAAAAGCCAATATAAAGAAATAGTAGTGGTAAAAAAAACACTTGTTTTTTTGTACAATTCCCCTTTAAGGGGCGTGACATCTTTCTCAAAAAGATGGGAGGTCTGCATCCTATGCATTAAGGTGAAAAAACACCTGGCAGTGACCGCCCCCCCCCCCCGTTTTATTTACCCGAGCTCTGGAACTTGACCCTGTGGGGACGCACTGTCTCTCTGCTTGGGGTTCTTGGCTCTTGATTGGATAGATCGATAGCAGCGCTGCCATTGGCTCCCACTGCTGTCAATCAAATCCAATGACGCAGGCACCGGGGGGGCGGGGCCGAGTCATACATTCAGCGGCTATGGACGCCGGATGCTGGACTCGGTAGCGCACCCGCAATGTAACACCCCCGGAGAGCGCTTCTCCTAGGGTGTTATCTGCTGTGGGGAGGAGCCGCAAGAGCCACCGGGGACCCCCTGAAGAGGACGATCAAGACCACTCTGTGCAAAATGAGCTGCACAGTGGAGGTAATAATGTTTGTTATTTAAAAAAAAAAATGAACCCTTACAATCACTTTACTTTACTTCACCATCTCAATCAACATTGATTATTTGTAATCCTCATGCTGCTAGCATTAGTAAATAGATAGGAAAGTGTATTATATTTACTTGTTTTAAACTTTTTTTTTTTGTATTTATTCAGTTACTTTCTGGTTTCTTGCCTTGGCAAATGACGTCATACATCCCAGGAGTCTTCTGGGTCTTCTCAGCTAAGTACAATCTCCTGCCTGCATGAATGATCTGAAGGCAGATGGATTCCAGGAAGTAAATGCTACATGAATCATTTGCCCTTACTCAAGATGGCCATGGACAGAAATGCTAGAGGGTGTTTTTCAAAGTGATTTCTCAGCAAAATAAAGCTTGGGGACATGGATGGATGGGGAGTTTGCTTTGAATATAAAAAAAAAAATTATTAAAAAGCTTTTTCTTTTCGTAGTGCTCAGATGCAGTGTAGTTCCACTTTAAGCCAGCCATACATGGATCAAAATCCAGCTGGTTTAGCCTGTTGGAAAAATGTATCTCGATCAGGGCTGCAGGCTATAGTGGGTGGTGCTGAGCAGTGTATTCTGATGGCTCAGTGGGAGGGATTCCCCCATCCACATTGAGAGCCGGTTCACACAGGGGCAACTCGGGATCCGACTTCATGTAGCCACAAGTAGCGCTGTTGAGAAAATCAATCCTCTTCCTGACAACCCTGGCCGTTGGTTGTTCGGAGTCTGCGGGCGGGGGGCTTATTGGAATCCGGGAGCCCCCTTTAATAAGCAGGCCCCCAGATCCCAGCCCCCCACCCTATGTGAATGAATATGGGGTACATCGTACCCCTACCCATTCACCTGGGGAAAAGAGTCAATAAGAAAAACACATTACACAGTAGTTTTAAAGTACTTTTAAAGTAATTTATTAGGGAGCTCCAGTGGTCTTCTTCCGACTTCGGTGGTCTCTTCCGGCTCCTTTGCGCTCTCCAGCCTCTTTTCCGCTCTATCTGGTTCTTCTCCCGCTCTCCGGCCTCTTCTCCAGCTCTCTGGTTATTCTTCCGGGCTCCTCCGCTATCTTCTTCCAGCTCTTTTACTAGCGGTGGCCCGATCTCCTCCGTCCTTCCCTCTTCTTTCTTCTTCCGATGTTGACACAATGCTCTCTCCCACTGTAATGGCTTGTGCGACGTATGCAGCGACTTCTATAGGCATGGGGCGTGGTCACCGGGTGATGCCACACGGTGACCCCGCCCCTTATGATGTCACCGCCCCAGCATGCCCCAAGAATACAGCAGGAACTTATAGAAATTTGTAGGTATTTTTTTGTGGGGGGGGGGGGGGGGGCGGTTACCTAGTTTTGACAGGTACCCACTCCTACTTCCACTGGAATAGCCTAGGTGACCCCAAAGGCTGTTCACCCCCTCCCTTCTTGCCTGCAACCTCCTGGGACACGTCATAGGTCCTGGGAGGCTGCGGGTCCATTCACAAAGTGCAGTGCAACTCGCACATGTGCAGTGGGGAGCCCACAATAATCATGGCAGGGGACCCGAAGACCAGCGAAAAACTGGCTCAGGTTAGGACAGCTCTGGATCCCTGGACAGGTAAGTGTCTTTTTTATATTTGTAGCTGCTGACTTTTACTTAAGTTTTTTTCAGACTGAAGAACCTCTTTAACCTTTGCAGTGTGGGCGCAGCCTAACCACATACAGAAATAAATTCCCCACCCTACCAAAGCAAGTAAGATACCAAGTGGATTCCTACATTAGTTAACTGTGTGATTTAAAGCATCAATTCAGCTAAAACGTATAGGTTGGTTACAGGTGGAGATGGGCGCGCTGGGTCAGACCCTGGCTTCTTCCATGTATTAAAGTGTATCTATGATCAAATGTCAAATCCTGCATTCATTTTCACATTGTATTTCAATTAATTCTGGCCTATTCATCTGAACAATCTTGAAGTTTGTAAACTTACTTTGTGACGATCCCCACACATTTACTTCCTTGAAATCTGTCACACGTAGTCACTATGCCCTGTAAGCAGGCACTGCTGTGTCACACATTTCACAGAGCCTGCCTTCTGAACTACAGGGCTGCTGAGAGGAGGAGTTTCAGGAGGCGGAGTCAGGACAGGAATCACTACTTGCAGGCAGCAAGGTACCATGGGATATGTAGTCCTTAGAAATTGAATGTAAACAGCAGAGGAGAAGCTGCAAAGCATGCAGGGAATGCATAAAGTTGTGGAAAGAGATAGCCAGCAGACAGGCAGAACTCACAACATGAAAATTAGATTTTTAAATAAATTTAATTTGGATTGTCAAAAATAGATATAATTTGTATTGCTATTACAATGTTGATGTTATAAAATTAAATGTATGCTGTGACCATAGGTTTCATTTAAATACTACTAAAATTCCTGACTTTGTTCCTGTCTACCTGGGAGTTTTGGGTGTCCATGCCTACCTTTTTGTGTTACAGCTCCTCTTGTTACATTCTCCATGATACAATATAAATGAAAAATCCAACAGAAGTGGGAACCCTCATAAAGACCACAGTAAATGGGCATATTAGGCCCCTTTCAAACGTAGTACATCCGTTTTGATGGACTCCGCTTGCTCAGCAGGGATCAATCCGTTGATCTCTGCTGAGCAGACTGATTGTAGGTCTGTCTCCGCTCACTGTGCTGAGATGGACCTGTCAGATCTCCGCTCTCCTCTATGGGGAGATTGGATGAAAACAGACCGCCTGTCCGTTTTCATCTGATCCCATCCGACCCGCCATACGGATGGAAAATAGGACCTCCATCCGCCTGGTTTGCCGGACCGGTTCAGATCGAATAGCGGCAGAGATCAGCGGACATGTCACCGCTGACATCCGTCGATCCATAGAAGTGAATGGAGAGTCTGATCAGGTCCGCATGAAAAACGGACAGGAGGACCTGATCGGACAGCATGTGTTAAAGAGGCCTTCGTTTTTTGTGGACTGATATTTTAAATGATTGTTTTTTCTAAACAAGTTGCAAGCTACAATGTAGCATATGACCCTGGTTTCAAAGTGTAACTAATGACAAAACTTTTTTTCATTTTGGATAGAGTAAGGGAGGGTTATAACTAGGGGTGCAACGGATCGTCGCCGATCCGTGATCTGAACGGGTCATCCGCGGAGCGCTTCGCGGCCTCGGCCTTAGGAAAGGCCGCAGCTTCGGCCTAGCTTTGGAGCGGCGGCCATCTTGGTACACCCGGCGGCCGTTTACAATGTGATCGCTCTGTCAAATGACGGAGCGATCACTTGTAAGCAAACTCTGCATTACCCTGCCAATACTCTGCCTTACCCTGTCAATACTCTGCATTGCCCTGCCAATAAATACTTTGCATTACCCTGCCAATCAATACTCTGCATTACTCTGCCAATCAATACTCTGCATTACCCTGCCAATCAATAGTCTGCATTACCCTGCCAATCAATACTCTGCATTACCCTGCCAATACTCTGCATTACCCTGCCAATACCCTGCCAATACTCGGCAATACCCAGCCAATACTCGGCGATACCCAACCATACTCTGCGATACCCAGCCATACTCAGACAATACTACAGTGGGGGAGATGACGTGGATATTACAGTGGGGACTATATGGTGGTGGAATTTTCACAGGTTTTTGCAAATTCAATTATTATTTGCTGATCCGAAAAATGATCCGATCCGTGACTCTGATCCGAGGAACGATCTGATCCGTGAGTTTTTTGATCCGTTGCACCCCTAGTTATAACGCCATAATTTTCTTTGCCATCTGTGTCCCATTGGGGAGATTTCCCTTAACTTCCTGTCCCATAGCCAAAGTAGCAAGTCAGAGGAAATCCCTCAATAGTAAGGGAATCCCAGAGTGTCACCAGAACCCCATTGGAAAATGTTGCCTCTATATTAGTGTTCTGATGTCAACCCAAAATTTGGGATTTTCTTGTACTTTCACTTTTCGATGATAATGGTAAACAGGTCAAATAGAGATGGTGAATGTCCCTAACGGGGACACAGACAGCGATAAACACCTGACAGGCATTCTAATCTCTCCACTCTTTTCAAAACTAAAAAAAAAGTTTTGGCTTTAGGTACACTTTAAGGATGGTTAGATTCAGTGGGATCGTACATCCAATGGGACATCAGTCCATGCATGGTCCATCAGTCAGCCCTTTGGGAGACTCCTTTTATGTCAGGCAATGATTCCCATACATTGCATGCTTTGGTGCTGGCTTATCTCTGCTTAGAGCCTGCATTATAAGACCTGTGGGATGCTGGAATGGTGTTCAAATCCTGGGATAATTTCACAGAATCTGGGATAATTTGGGGAGCAATAAGTAAGTGTTAGGAAATATATAAATATAGACATGTCCAAAAAAAAGATGAATTCATGTACATGTACATGGTTATCAGTACATATTAACGATATACAGATATTAGAGTAAATATTTTTTATGATAGTAGTCCTTCAAATAGAGAGCTGTGATGTTGAAGTATAGTATTACAAAGTGGTGAAAAATCATTACAGAGGTACAAATTAAGAACCACAATCGGAGGCTATTCCTTTGATAGCAATTACCGGTAAATTGTGAATTGATAATTCTATCAAGCAAATTATAGTAACTTGTACAAGTAAAACTGTGACCACGCTATAGACATTCAGTTATTGTATTCACATTTACCTAACCAGAGGTAAATGAGCATTAAAGTACACTCTCACTGACCTCTGCAGCTGCAGGCACTCTGGAGCAACCCATCCTTAATATTCACAGCAGAAGCACTGAAACTGCCCTAGTCATTTTCTTAATAAACTCTGAAATACATGGAGCAAATTATTGTCGCTTCATGATGAACTAGCAATGGGTGGCCCTGTTGGCCCTCTCGCACCCAACAGTCTTCTATCTGAAAAGTACCTGAGAGGTAAATTGTTCCTGGAACAACAGTTGCATCCAATGAGATGCAGCCACTGTTCTGGTATTTTGACAGACGCAGGTGCCAGCTGTCAGAATACATTAGCCATTAAGGGAGATTTCTCTATCCACACACAGGGCTGAACAAGAGTAATCTTACAATGTATGGCCAGCTTACTCACCCTGCTCCCCCCTCCTAGCAGTGATTCCTAGCCTAGAGTCTTCTAGCTTTCTAATCTCTACTGTAGATACAGAGCAGGAGGTCCAGGAGAGGGAGCAGAAAGTGAGCAGATTTAGCTACTGCAACCACATAGAGCAGTAAAAATTGACAAGAATAGATTGATTTTAAAGTTAATCTATAACTTTGTCCATTTATGGCAAAATTATAGGTTCTCTTAACCCCTTTCCCCCGATAATACCCACCATTACGGTCTAAGCCCTCTGGAAGCTCCATGTTGGTTACTGAGATAATGGCCTCCCTAAGGTGTGATTGGGTCTTATGACTGGCAACAATCACTGGGAGAAAGGAGACATCACTTGCTCTCTCATATTCTGAATCATTTGGTTTTTACATGACCTCTATCAGAAACAGATTTTTGGGCGAACATGACAAGTGTAAGAAAGGGTTGGATATTCTAAACATATCACATACATATGTATACTATTCCAAATACACCCACCCCCCTATTTGTCAGACTTTATTGGTACTGAGAGGACGAACACATGAAAATGTAAAAGAATATACAATTTGTTACAAAATATTAAAACCACAAAGGAGATTCCCTATCAATATAGGCCATATATGCAAACAATTCATAAGTATCATTGCTGATCATCCAAGGGATTGACACATTTCACATCCATAAGCTTCTTCAGGACCTTTTTGAATTGGAAGCAAAGAGAAATGGCCTAAAAATCGCTTAAGGAGTATGGCAAAGGGACGGTAATCACATGATAGGTGTCAATATGTGACTTGCACAGACAGTGGAGCATATACTGTATAGGATATGAATGGTGGTACTCGTAAACAAATTAGATTGGTAATTCACAAACTCAAAAGAAAGGGCTCAGAATGGTTCCAATTGTCATGAGTACTATAGATGGTTGCCAGACCGGTGAGCTCCTGTCTTTCATCAACATAGTTAGAAGGTACACATCTGTAATCCTACAACCAGTCCCAATTAAGTGCCACCATCTGGTGGCACACTGGCGTGGAAGTGGTTTACAGGTTAATATGGTTTTGGAGGACTTGTAATATATGCTAAAATTGTGGACAGACCCAGTGGTCGTTTTGGTACCGTTTGACTGGTAGTGAATAACCTTAATTGGGACTGGATGTAAGATTATGGATGTGTACCTTCTAACTATGTTGATGGAAGACAGGTGCTCACCAGTCTGGCATACCATCTATACTACTCATGACAATTGGAACCATTCTGAGCCCCTTCTTTTGAGTTTGTAAATTATATAGTTTGTTTACCAGTACCACCATTCATATCCTATATATGCTCCACTGACCACGCAAGTCACATATTGATACCTGCTATGTGATTACCGTCTCTTTGCCATACTCCTTAAGCGATGTTTAGGCCATTTCTCTTTGCTGTCAAGACAAAAAGGTCCTGAAGAAGCTTATGGATGTAAAACGTGTCAATCGATTGGATAATCAGCAAAGATAATTATGAATTGTTTGCATATATGGCCTATATTGCTTGATAGGGAATTTCCCTTTAGGTTTTAATATTTTTAATGCTTTGGAATAAAATGTATATTCTTTTACATTTTCATGTGTTCGTCCTCTCAGTACCAATAAAATCCGACAAATAGGGGAGGGGGTTGGAATATTGGGGGAACATAGCAAAATCCAGTAGACATGTGCGATTAGTTTCGTACGAATCGGAAATTCGTACAAATTTTTCGAAATTCGTACGAATCCGAATTACGAATTTTCACGAATACGAATTCTGTACGAAATATGAAATTTCGTTTACGAATTTCGGATCCAAATTATCCGAATCCAAACTACCAAATGATGAATTTCAACTAATATGAAAGAAATTATAGCGGATATAACGAATGATTCGAATGAATTCGAGATTCAGTATAACGAATATCGACACTCTACGAATAATAACGAATTATCCGAAAACGTATTAACGTTACATAACACAAGTCTATAGTCTATTGTTCACCAATCATTCAGAGGAAGTACGAAATACGAAATTACGTATTCGTAAACGAAATTTCGTATTTCGTACTTCCTCTGAGTGATTGGTCAACAATAAACAATAGACTTGTGTTATGTAACGTTAATAAGTTTTCGGATAATTCGTTACTATTCGCAGAGTGTCGATATTCGTAACGTTTCATAGAGTGTCGATATTCGTAATGATTCGCAACGATTCGTAATGATATTAACGATTTGTAACGATTTGTACGAAATTCGTATTTCGTACGAATCCGAATTAAATTTCGTACACGAATTACAAATTACGATTTTTTTTTTTATACGGAACGAAACAAAACAATTTTTTTGATGGCTCCCATGTCTAAAATCCAGTATCAGCTGTTTGGGTAGCCTATTAAGAGAACTTGTCAACTTGATGGGATTTAGGTTCCTTTCAGAAGTAGAGCTGCCCTTCACATAATAACCCACATCTCATATCCCTTATGACTGTTCAGCTGACTTAAAATACTGCTATACAAAGTGCTTCTAATCAGGTTTAATGACACTCATTACATGAATATCACAAATTACATTTTTGTACGCAGTTAAAACTTCGTATTGACTGTATCTTGGCAGCAACACTGAGATATTCAGTCCGAAAAAAAAGCCCAAATAATTACGTGAAGTGTTCATATAAGAACATAAATACACTTGAAATGGCCATTAAAATTCCGCACAGACTAAAATTTGTCTATGAAGGGTAGTCATTAGGTTTGAGTCTGTCCAGACAGAGAAGGCAGGAGGTCTCCATAGTCTATTCTGTTAGGTGGATACCAAAGTCACCCTTGTTCAATCAGATGAGGCCTGGAATGTACACTGGGTAATGTCACAAAAAGCAAACACAGGTCTTATCAATGCAAGATAAAGGCTAATGACATTCTACACAGAGCACTGATAAACTTTATGGAACACTTCTGTGAGACTCTACAGAGGTCTTCTGCTGTGTTGTCTACAAATCAAACAACATAAACCAGTGGGGGGGAGAAGGAAAGCTGACCATATAAAAGTAGAACTTCTCTTAAGTATTTATACAGAAATTCAGAAATTATACAGAAATTCTGAAATTATACAGAAATTCAGAAAAATTGTGTTCCTCGATAGTTCGATAGTTCGCATTCGATAGTATGGACAAATTTAATGAACAATTTTGTTTCTTTGGCCTCCTAATTTTGTGAATTTTGCATTCAAATTCAAGATGCACATTACAATATGATTTTTCTAAGATGGAAGCAACATTCAGTTACAACATCGTTCTTTTGGAAAAAAAATTCCATCCTCCTCCATGGATTGTCCTCATCAATCTGGTCAAAAATGATCACCAATTTGACCCCATTTATTGAGTTGAACAATCTTTTTCGAGCAACATTCTACCGGTGTATATCCAGCTTACAGAAGAATTCCAGGTATAGATATTTTTACATAGTCCAATTGGTCCAGCTTGGACTGCTCAAATCTAAGAATTTTGATAGTGTTTCAACTGAAAATTCCTGAAAATGCTTGTAGCGTGAACTTTAACCACTTAAGCCCCGGACCAATTTGCAGCCAAAGGACCAGGCCCCTTTTTGCGATTCGGCACTGCATCACTTTAACTGACAATTGCACGGTCGTGCGACGTGGCTCCCAAACAAAACTGGCGTTCCTTTTTTTCCCACAAATAGAGATTTCTTTTGGTGGTATTTGATCACCTCTGCGGTTTTTATTTTTTGCGCTATAAACAAAAATTTTTGCTATAATAAATATCCCCAATAAATATATAAAAAACATTTTTTTTCCTCAGTTTAGGCCAATACGTATTCTTCTACATATTTTTGGTAAAAAAAAATCACAAGTAGCGATTATTGATTGGTTTGCGCAAAAGTTATAGCGTTTACAAAATAGGGGATAGTTTATAGCATTTTTATTAATAATTTTTTTTTTTTTTTTTACTAGTAATGGCGGCGATCAGCGATTTTTATTATCACTGTGACATTATGGCGGACACATCAGACATTTTTGACACATTTTTGGGACCATTGTCATTTATACAGCAATCAGTGCTATTTAAATGCACTGATTCCTGTGTAAATGACACCGGCAGTGAAGGAGTTAACCACTAGGGGGCGGGGAGGGGTTAAGTGAGCCCTGTGTGTGTTTTCTTACTGCAGGGGGGCGTGGCTTGGCATGTGACGTCACTGATCGTCTTTCCCTATGACAGGGAACAGATGATCAGTGACAGTGTCCCTAGGAAGCACGGGGAAAGGTTTGTTTACACATACCTCTCCCCGATCTTCAGCTCTGTGACCCGATCCCGGGACACCAGCAGCGATCGGGTCCGCTGGTCCCGCGGCCACGGAGCTCAGGACCGGGTCGCAAATGCGCCGCCGGGGGTGCGCGTGCGACCCACGGCTGGGCTCTTAAAGGACAACGTACCTGTACGTGGATGTGCCCAGCCGTGCCATTCTGCCAACGTATATGTGCAGTAGGCGGTCCTTAAGCAGTTAAAGCCCAAGTTCAGGCACATTTTTCTTCCCATGCAGCGGGGCTGTGGCTGCATTGCACGGGTTACGGTAACTGCTCATTTTGTCTAGGGGTGAACACAGAGCCTATACTCACCCGATCCTTCGATTTTCCAGAAAACAACGCTCCCCTGCATTCAGCGGTAGACTGTTCCTGACGTCTTCATATCCAGAGCCGGTCTATGAGTGTGATGACATCAGGAGTAGTCCACCACAAAAGACCACTAGATCATGGAGGGGCAGGACCTACAAGGACCGGTCTTGCACTGGGAGGATTGGAGGATAAGGTGAGTATATCTCAGCTCTCCCATCCCCTAGACAAAAACGTGCAGTTAACCTATGCAGTGCAGGCATTTTTTAAATACTTCTATTTACTTTTTAAAGTGACATACATGGTTCTTTCAGGTATGGTAGGACATGTGTCTCACTCACACTTCCTCACTGTAGCCTTTAAAAACCTTTTAAAGGAAATGCAAAACAAAACTCTAGCGAAGAACAGCTAGACAAAAATATACAGTCGGTTAAAAAATAAAACAACAAAACCAGCTTTACTGCAATATTCACCTTCAATCCAGAGATTTCCCCTACAGTACATTTTCCCTGTCCTCACTCTGATGGCCAACATCACATCTCAAAATTTTTGGGGGGGCGCAAACAAACTGAAAACTTCAGAAGAAAAACCCCATCAATTGTAGCCTCACTGTGCGATCAAACGCTGCCACTGTGCCCCAAATGCTGCCACTGTGCCCATTAAATGCTGCCATTGTGCCCCAAATACTGCCACTGTTCCCATCGACCGCTGCCACTGTGCCCCAAATGCTGCCACTGTGCCCATTAAATGCTGCCACTGTGCCCCAAATGCTGCCACTGTGCCCATTAAGTGCTGCCACTGTGCCCCAAGTGCTGCCACTGTGCCCCAAGTGCTGCCATTGTGCCCCAAGTGCTGCCACTGTGCCCATTAAATGCTGCCACTGTGCCCCAAGTGTTGCCATTGTGCCCCAAGTGCTGCCACTGTGCCCCAAATGCTGCCACTGTGCCCCAAGTGCTGCCAATGTTCCCCAAGTGCTGCCTGCCAATGTGCCCCAAGTGCTGCCACTGTGCCCCAAGTGCTGCCAATGTGCCCCCCACCCGCCATCTGCCCGGCACTTACCTTGTCTCTAGTGTGCAGCAGGTGACGGCGGGAGGCGGCGAGCGCTGTCCGGTGTCCTCCATTTCATCCAGACCCGATATCTTCTCCCACGCTCCTCCTCTTGTCTTCTGCAATGATTGGAAGCCTAGGCGTCCAAACACAGCGCCTGTGACTTCAGCCAATCAGGTGACAGGTAACACAGACCCAGCAACCTGATTGGCTGAGAGGCGGGTCATTGTTAGGGAAGCGATGTATTTGCTTCTCTAACACAACACTGTGTAAAAAGCGAACGCACAGCATTGCGCCCGCTGTTTACACTTTTGGAAGCCTATTAGAGCCCACAGCTCTAATCAGGATGCCTATTAGAGAGCTTTTGTCGTGGGGGCGAGTGCGGCGTCCGCCTCCCCCATCCCTCCAACAGCTCTAATTGGGCGCTTCCAAAGAAACCCCGCCACTGCAATTCAGATGCCCGGTGCCCGACAAGGGGCCGGACACCTGAATAGGGGGCAGCAGCGGTGACACTAGATAGATTCAAGCAATGCATGAATCTATCTATTGGTGATAGAGCGGTGCAGGAGAGTGGGGGCGGCGCTCCTGCACCCTCTATGGAAGCACCGCCACTGAATTGTACTGTTGGTGCAGTGTCTCCCTACATTGTAAAGCGCTGCGCAAACTGTTGGCGCTATATAAATCCTGTATAATAATATAATAATAATAAAGTTACAGGGTTCCCCTTTAATGTATGGCAGAGTCTTTAGGACTATGCTGTGGTGTCTCACACCTCTATCTTGTAGCATTTACCACCAAAAGTAATATGGCTAGTCAAGGTCCCGATCAAGGTCCTGCCAGGGGGCAACCCTATTTAAGTGCAGCGCTACATTCAAGGCTGGCACTACCCCTAGGTGAACTAGGTAGCTGCCTAGGGTGCCCTGCTGCCACGACATGTCGTAACAAGAAAGCGACATGTACAGAATTCAATCCCCATCGGCTGCAGGAGGGAAATAGAGGGGATTGGTTTCTCTATATGTCGCTCCGTCTGCCTCTGCTGTCTCCTCTGTCCTGGCCCTGCTGTCTTCTCTCTCCTGACTCCACTGTTTCCTCTCTAGCAGCCCCCTTGTCCCCCCTGCAGCTCTGTCGACGTCCCTCCTCTCCTCTATCACCATCTGCTGAGGAGAATCTGTCAGGATAGAGACTGGGGAAGGGGCCGGTAAATGTGTCATTTACCGGCCCCTTTCTTGTCTGAAATGACTCTGTTTACTGTTTTCTGTTTATTATGCCTCAGTTTATAAATGAAAAAGAAGCCTATTTAAGTGCAGCGCTACATCCAGGGCCAGCACTACCTCTAGGCGAACTAGGTAGCTGCCTAGGGTGCAGCCACAACATGTCGTAACAAGAGAGTGGCATATACAGAATTTAATCCCCAGCTGCTGCAGGAGGGAAATAGAGGGGATTGGTTTCTCTATGTCGCCCCCTCTGGCTCTGCTGTCTCCTCTGTCCTGGCCCTGCTGTCTTCTTACTCCTGACCCCGCTGTTTCCTCTCTAGCAGCCCCCCTTGTCCCCTCTGCAGCTCTAGGCATCCCTCCTCTCCTCTATCACCATCTGCTGTGGGGAATCTGTCAGGAGAGAGACTGGGGAAGGGGCCGGTAAATGTGTCATTTACTGGCCCCTTCCTTGTCTGAAACTACTCTGTTTACTGTTTTCTGTTTACTATGCCTTTCTAGTTTATGAATGGACAGGAAGCCTCTGTACAGAGCTATTCCCATCCATTCATTCTGTGCTGCTGAGGCTCCAGAGATGGAGATTGAGGGCTGTGTCTGTTTAGACCCCTGATATTTCACCAAAGCCCCCCCCCCCCCCCCACCCCAACGGGGGTCCTAAAAATAAATAAATAAATAAATAAAATTGTAAAAAAAAATAAAAATAAAATGTTAAAAAATTATGAAAAAAATAAAATAACAAAAAATAAACTACTGACGCCAATGTAGTGAAGCAGGCTAAATATAACGGAAAGTCATTAAGAAACCGGTAGTTGTCATTATTTGTAATTTGGTTTTAAATAAAAAAAAAAAAGGTCTATCAGAGTAAAATGCCAGGTCCTATCTTCGTCCAACTGCCGCCAATGTTCCCCATACACTGCCCAATGTTCCCCACACACTGCCAAATGTTCCCCACACACTGCCCAATGTTCCCCATACACTGCCCAATGTTCCCCACACACTGCCCAATGTTCCCCACACACTGCCCAATGTTCCCCACACACTGCCCAATGTTCCCCACACACTGCCCAATGTTCCTCATACACTGCCCAATGTTCCCCACACACTGCCCAATGTTCCCCACACACTGCCCAATGTTCCCCACACACTGCCCAATGTTCCCCACACACTTCCCAATGTTCCCCACACACTGCCCAATGTTCCCCACACACTGCCCAATGTTCCCCACACACTGCCCAATGTTCCCCATACACTGCCCAATGTTCCTCATACACTGCCCAATGTTCCTCATACACTGCCCAATGTTCCCCATACACTGCCCAATGTTCCCCATACACTGCCCAATGTTCCCCACACACTGCCCAATGTCCCTGCGCACTGCAGGATTAGATGATATTAGCTGGAGAAATTTAGCAGTTTCAAGTTTTGTTGTTTTAATATTTTCTACTGTTTTTTTTTCCGCTTAAATATTCCATCTACAGGGCACTGCACAGGCCGAACGGCAGAGGCACCACATCAAATTAACCCCTACATCACCAAGCATTCATTTTAAATGCAAGGCACAACTAATACCGTTAGCACCTGCTTACAAGTTATGTCCCTTGTGCTGATTTTTCGTTTTTTATTTTGGCAGCATTTGGGTTTTAATGTCACCAATATCATCAGTGCCGCTCCATTAGGGGCGACACTTCCTAATCCATGCGTCGGGGCCCTAATCTACATGCAGGGCGCGGGACCCATGCATTTTAATGAGTGTTCTTTTTTTTTTTTTAAGTACATGATGAGAGGCTGAGGCTCTGATTGGCTTTAAAAAAGGGTGGGCTCGCTCGGGGCGCAGAGCACTGTGTCTATTGGGTAGTTTGTTTGCCGCACCCCCAAACAAAAAAAATGGAGCACCAGCCGCCACTAAATTTCATGTATAAGTTGTCTGTAAAGGTTCCTATTGATCCAGGTCATGGCATAGCTAGTAGTATGCTGGAGCATGTCCCTGACACTCATTAGAATTGAAGAATTGGCTTAGATAAGCTGGAAACCGCTTTGATATTACAGAAAAATTGCAGTTGTATGTAACTACTAATAGCTAAATCATGTACAAGGGAACATTTTCCAGGATTTAGGCGTTAGTATAGGCCTGATTCATGGATTCCTCTGCCTCAGCTTTAAAGACACTCTATTTATGCAGTGTGGTTCATTCCTTCAAGTAATTATGTGTAAAGATCAGCACATTCCTTAGTGCTGTTTCAAAGCATAATAAGGATGTTTTGGGTTTATACATTTATACTTAATATTTCAAAGTTGCAGCTTAAAGTGGAGTTCCACCCAAAAAAAAACATAATGTCATGAATGTGCATGAAATCAATAAAAAAAAAAAAGAAATTTGGAGAATTTTTTTTTTTTACTTACCGTATTTATCGGCGTATAACACGCACCCCAAGTTTAGGAGGGAATTTTAAGGAAAAAAGTTTTAGGAGGGAAGTTTAGGGGAAAAAAAAACAACTTACATTTAAGCGTCATTTGCAGCTTGCCCAGCGTCATTTGCAGCTTGCCCAGCGTCATTTGCAGCTTGTCCAGCGTCATTTGCAGCTTGCCCAGCGTCATTTGCAGCTTGCCCAGCGTCATTTGCAGCTTGCCCCGCGTCATTTGCAGCTTGCCCCGCGTCATTTGCAGCTTGTCCAGCGTCTTTTGCAGCCTTGCCCAGCGTCTTTTGCAGCCTTGCCCAGCGTCATTTGCAGCCTTGCCCAGCTTCTTTTGCAGCCTTGCCCAGCAACTTTTGCAGCCTTGCCCAGCGTCTTTTGCAGCCTTGCCCAGCGTCTTTTGCAGCCTTGCCCAGCATCATTTGCAGCCTTGCCCAGTGTCATTTGCAGCCTTGCCCAGCGTCATTTGCAGCCTTGCCCAGTGTCATTTGAAGCTTGCCCAGTGTCATTTGTAGCTTGCCCATTGTCATTTGCAGCTTGCCAGCGTCATTTGTAGTTTGCCCAGTGTGATTTGCAGCATTGCCAGCGTCATTTGCCTTGCCCACGTTTAAATTTCCCGCCGCGAGACAAACCGCGCATGCGCCGCCGAAAAAGACCGAACCGCGTCCGAAAAAGGCAGAAGCTCGGCCGAAAAAGACCGAGCCGACTGTTCGGCTCCGCTCGGAGTCCCACCTCCCTGCTGTTTCGGGAGAGAGCGCAGGGAGGCGGGACTACGAGCGGAGCTGAACAGTCGGCTTCGGCCTTTTTCGGCCGCGGTTCGGTCTTTTTCGGCGGCGGTCGCCATTTTTCGGCGCTGTTCGCTTTTTTTGTCATTTTCTTGGGGGGCATCGGCGTATAACACGCACCCACGACTTTCCCCCGATTTTAAGGGGAAAAAAGTGCGTGTTATACGCCGATAAATACGGTACCTTTTTTTCCCTGTTGCTATGTGGTCCCTCGAAATCTGCCTCCTTCAGTGTCTGGGCTCCTGACGTCACTTCCCTCGGCGCAGGAAGGGAGAGCGCCTTTCCCTCCTCCCTCTAGTGAAACCACAGCCGGGAGCCCACAGTTAAACTGTCGGCGCCGCCGAGCAGAGGGGGAGATGAGCGGGGCTTCGATCCCCCGCATCGCTGGATCCTGGGACAGGTAAGTGTTAAAAGTCAGCAGCTGTAGTATTTGTAGCAGCTGACTTTAAATTTTTATTTTTTTTTGTGGAAACTCCGCTTTAATGTGGTTAAATGTTCAGAACATTTTTTCTGACGGTCTTTTTATGTCACATGTGTCCAGGGGTCATTTAAATGTTAAAGTGTATCTAAAAAAACTAAGGATCAGTAAAATGCAATACAATATGGCAACCTGGATGCATTCTGTACATAGATGGTGTACAGAACTTCCCCAGAAATGGAATTTCCTGCTTGTGTGATTGGCTCACTGACTTTGCCAGAAGTCTGCACTAAGATAAAGGTCTTATTTTGGGCATCCCCTGCAACACTTTTGATGAGATACTCCCAAAGAGAAATCACATCTAAAGGAATGCAGACCCTGCCACTTTCCTCATTAGAGCCCTGCAGGTGCAGCAGCTGATTTATAATTATTAAGTCACTCCCATTCATATTCACTTTGCACATGGACACAAACAGACCTTCTCTGTAACTCTAAATATGTAATCTGTAAAAAAAGATTTAAAGCGTCACCTATGGAGATTTTTAGGTACTGAAGTTTAGCGCCATTCCACGAGTGTGGATTTTAAAGCGTGGCATGTTAGGTATCTATTTACTTGGTGTAACATCATCTTTCATAACATAGGGACAAGTTGCTTTGGGGTGGGCGGGAGGCAGAGCCCCAAAGCACCCACCCCCCATGTTGAGGGCATGTGGCCTGGTATGGTTCGGGGGGCGCTCGCTTGCCCCACCCCCCTTTCCTGACTTGCTGGGCTGCATGCTCAGATAAAGGGTCTGGTATGGATTTTGGGGGGGACCCCACGCCATTTTTTTTTTAATGTTAAAATCCATACCAGACCCAAAAAGACCTAGTATGCATTATGGGGGGGGGGACGCTGTTTTTTTTTCAACATTTATAATTGTCCGCTTTTTTTTACATTCAGCTATCAGCGGGGAACCCTCTGACAGATGATGAGTTATCCGTTGTTAAGGACGCAGCGGCCGGCTTCCTGGCCCGCTCCTTAGCAACCAGCTCAATGTGGTAAATTACTGCATTAACTAATGCGGTAGTTACCGCTAAATCAAATACCGCATTGGGTATTTAACGCAAAATTCTTAATGAATTTAACACTTACACAATTGTTACCGCATGCGGTATTTTACCGCATTGTATGAGCTGTTATTTAACTCTTAGTGATTTGAGCCCAATCTCACAAATACTTGACATAACCATTTGTATCATGAAATGCAATTGAAACTGCCTGCAGGTCCACAGCGATCCACTGATGACATTGGAAGGCCTTCCAGCGTTCCGAGGGACAAGCCCTTTTTCTCTGTTCCTTGAAACGCGCAAGCCATTTTCGATGCTGATAGGCCCTCCCATGTTATCAGTTAAGTGTCCTCACTTGCATTTCATGATACGCACGTTAAGATCATGCGTTTGTGAGTATATCACTTGTTTTATTTACAGTCAGGTCCATAAATATTGGGACATCGACACAATTCTAATCTTTTTGTCTCTTCACCACCACAATGCCTCTACTGCAACTGTGTTCAGTTCCTGTTTGTTCTGGGGGCATTTTCCCTTCAGTTTTGTCTTCAGCAAGTGAATTGCATGCTCACTCGGATTCAGGTCAGGTGATTGACTTGGCCATTGCATAACATTCCACTTCTTTCCCTTAAAAAACTCTTTGGTTGCTTTTGCAGTATTCTTCGAGTCATTGTCCATCTGCACTGTGAAGTGCCGTCCAATGAGTTCTGAAGCATTTTGCTGAATATGAGCAGATAATATTGCCCGAAACACTTCAGAATTCATCCTGCTGCTTTTGTCAACAGTCACATCATCAATAAATTCAAGCGAACCAGTTCCATTGGCAGCCATACATGCCCACGCCATGACACTACCACCACCATGCTTCACTGATGAGTAGGGATGAGCCGAACACCCCCGGGTTCAGTTCGCACCAGAACCTTCGAACGGACCGAAAGTTCGCGCGAATTTTAGAACTTTTAAAAACAAACGTTTTTTTCGGGAGCAGTCATTTTAATGATGCATAAAGTGAAAAAAAAAGTGAAATTTTCCTTTAAATATGGTACCTGGGGGGTTTCTAAAGTATGCCTGTGAAGTGGCATGTGTTTCCCGTGTTTAGAACTGTCCCTGCACAAAATGACATTTGTAAAGGAAAAAAAGAAGCCATTTAAAACCACTTGCGGCTTTAATGTCATGTCTTGTCCTGGCCATATGGCTGAAAATCCTTGAGGAAAATGGCATGGCTACCCCCCCCCCCCCCCCAGCCCCTTTGGGTCTTGTATGGATATTAAGGGAGACCCCGCACCCAAAATAAAACCCTATACCTACAACCCTATATACTCTGAACAGCAGTATATAGGCGGTGCAAACAAGACACGGACTGTAGGTTTGTTCTTAAGTAGAATCTGAACAGGTACATTATGAAGTGTAGCTCCATCCCAAAAAAATCTATTTTTAAGCTTTTTGGAGAACATAGGGAGGGGTTATCACCCCTGTAACATTTGCTGTCTTTGCACATCTGTTCAGAACATTTCACCTCACTTTCCGTCCCAATGACAAATGTTTTTGGAAAAGTGGGGTTTTAATTGAAACAAGGATTGGTGATAAAGCATCAGTAGAGAGGAGATACCTTTTTCCCAAATTAAATCTAACAGGATCGAATTTCCCTTCCTAGGGGTAGATTTCCTCTCACTTCCTGTTTTCTCTTTCCGTTTGCAAGTAGGAGTCGTTTGTAAGTTGGATGTTTGAAAGCAGGGGCCTGCCGTATATACTCTGCAGAAATTTGCCCCATTAGATGTTGGTGTAGCCACAAGACTGTAAGCCCTCACAGTTACTCTTGGTGGGCACAGGAATGGGCCCTACTGTGAGTTATTAGATCAAGATTTGTAATTGCATGCACCTGTTGAACAGGGCAGAAAAATTGGGCCTTTGGTGGTGGTGGTGGTGGACGGTGTTGCCACAAGACTGTAAGCCCTCACAGTTACTCTTGGTGGGCGCAGGAATGGGCCCTGCTGTGAGTTATTAGATCAAGATTTGTAATTGCATGCACCTGTTGAACAGGGCAGAAAAATTGGGCCTTTGGTGGTGGTGGTGGTGGTGGTGGACGGTGTTGCCACAAGACTGTAAGCCCTCACAGTTACTCTTGGTGGGCGCAGGAATGGGCCCTGCTGTGAGTTATTAGATCAAGATTTGTAATTGCATGCACCTGTTGAACAGGGCAGAAAAATTGGGCCTTTGGTGGTGGTGGTGGTGGTGGACGGTGTTGCCACAAGACTGTAAGCCCTCACAGTTACTCTTGGTGGGCGCAGGAATGGGCCCTGCTGTGAGTTATTAGATCAAGATTTGTAATTGCATGCACCTGTTGAACAGGGCAGAAAAATTGGGCCTTTGGTGGTGGTGGTGGACGGTGTTGCCACAAGACTGTAAGCCCTCACAGTTACTCTTGGTGGGTGCAGGAATGGGCCCTGCTGTGAGTTATTAGATCAAGATTTGTAATTGCATGCACCTGTTGAACAGGGCAGAAAAATTGGGCCTTGGGCACTGGTGCTGGTGCCACAACACTGCAACCCCTCACAGATACTGTACTTGGAGCACAGCAGTCAGACGTGTTGCGAAGCATTGCTTAAAAAATTGTAATTACACGCCCCTGTTAAACAGGGGCTGAAAAATTGTGCCTTAGGCATTGGTGCTGGTGCCACAACACTGCAACCCCTCACAGATACTGTACTCTGAGCACAGCAATGAGACCTGTTGCAAAGCATTGCCTAAAAATTGTAATTACACGCCCCTGTTATACAGGGGCTGAAAAATTGTGCCTTAGGCACTGGTGTGTTGGCACCCAGAAACAAAAATGTTCTTCCAAGCTATCAAGGAATGGATCATTGAGGAGGAGGAAGAGGATAGTCAGTGAACATAACAGGACAGTCACTCAGCATCAGCATAGGCAGTCTTGAAGGGATGTGACATTATAAATTATTCAGTTATATCCGCTTCAGGTGCCTGGTAGCTGGTGGTGATCCAAGACTGATTCATTTTTATGAAGGTCAGTCGATCAACCGAGTCGGTGGACAGGCGCACCCTGTGATCGGTGACAAATCCTCCAGCAGCACTGAATGTGCGTTCGGAAAGAACGCTGGATGCAGGACAGGCCAGTAGCTCAATTGCATACTGTGCAAGCTCTGGCCAGTGATCCATCCTCAAGACCCAGTAAGCCAGAGGATTTTCGGTGGGAAAGGTGTCCAAGTCTGACCTTGCCCCTAGGTATTCCTGCACCATGTATATCAGATGCTGGCGATGGTTGCTGGAACTGATCATACCTTGGGGCTGCGGACTAAAAAAAATTCTGAATGCATCGGTCAGACGTCCACCTTCCCCACTGCCTTCTGCTACTGACCGAAGCCTCAGTAACTCGTCGTCCAGGACCAGGAGTTTGTAACCTCCCAGTTTCTGGGAACGCGTTGCACAGACCTTTCTGCAAGGCCTCCCTGAGATGTCTCATCCTCTGCTCCCTCTGCGATGGCAAGATAAGGTCCGCAACCTTACCCTTGTACCGTGGATCAAGAAGAGTGGCCAGCCAGTAATGGTCCCTCTCCTTGATCCGAAGAATACGAGGATCCTTCCACAGGCTTTGCAGGATCAGGGAGGCCATGCAACGTAGGTTAGCTGAGGCATTCGGTCCGGAGTCTTCTGGGTCACTGAGGACGACATAATAGCCAGCCACCTCCTCCCAGCCACGTACAAGTCCACTGGTTTGTTGGGACTGTACATCATCCCTAAAAGACTGCTGCTGCTGATGCTGAGTGCCAGGCTCCACCTTCATGCTCACACAATCCTCCTCCTCCTCCTCATACTCTTGCTGTGTGATGGGTGGGACAGAAGGAACACTGTCTGGATAAAGGGGGCCTTGAGAGGCAAGGAAGTCCTCCTCTTCCTGCCTCTGTTCTGCCTCAAGTGCCCTGTCCATTATCCCACGCAGCGTATGCTCCAACAGGTGGACAAGAGGTACAGTGTTACTGATGCATGCACTGTCACTGCTCACCATCCTCGTGGCCTCCTCAAATGGTGAGAGGACAGTGCATGCATCCCTGATCATGCTCCACTGGCGTGGGGAAAAAAAGCCAAGCTCCCCTGACCCTGTCCTGGTGCCGTAGTCGCAAAGGTACTCATTGATGGCCCTCTGCTGCGTGTGCAGTCGCTGCAGCATGGCCAACGTTGAGTTCCACCTGGTGGGCATGTCACATATTAGGCGGTTCTTGGGCAGGTTCAGCTCCTTTTGCAGCTCAGCCAGCCGAGCACTGGCATTATAAGATCGGTGGAAATGCACACAGACTTTCCTGGCCTGCCTCAGGACATCCTGTAAGCCTGGGTACCTGCCCTAGAACCGCTGCACCACCAGGTTGAGGACGTGAGCCATACAGGGCACATGGGTGAGCTGCCCCTGTCGCAGGGCGGAGAGGAGGTTGGTGCCATTGTCAGAAACCACCATTCCTGGCTTAAGCTGGCGTGGCGTCAACCACCTCTCGGCCTGCCCCTGCAGAGCTGCCAGAACCTCTGCCCCAGTGTGGCTCCTGTCCCCCAAACACACCAGCTCAAGCACGGCATGGCATCTTTTTGCCTGCGTACTCGCGTAGCCCCTTGTACGCCTACGGAGCACCGCTGGTTCCGAGGACAGAGCACTCGAAGAGGCCATGGAGGAAGAAGAAGAGGAGGGGGTGGAGGAGAGAGGTGTGTCACAACCAGTAGTAGCATTTTGGAGGCGTGGTGGCGGAACAACCTCCAACACTACTGCACCTTGTCCTGCATCCCTCCCAGCTGCCAATAGAGTGACCCAATGGGCCGTGAAAGACAGATAACGTCCCTGTCCATGCCTGCTGGACCATGAGTCAGCGGTAATATGCACCTTACCGCTGACCGCCTTGTCCAGCGAGGCATGGACATTGCCTTCCACATGCCGGTAGAGAGACGGAATCGCCTTCCGTGAGAAAAAGTGGCGTTTGGGAACCTGCCACTGAGGAACCGCACATTGAACAAACTCACGGAAGGGGGCCGAGTCTACCAACTGAAAAGGCAGCAGTTGAAGTGCTAGCAATTTAGCCAAGCTAGCATTCAACCGCTGGGCATGTGGATGGCTGGGAGTATACTTTTTTCGACGGTCCAGCAGCTGGGGCAGGGAAATTTGCCTGCTACAATCGGACGTCGGTGTACTGCAAGTACTTGGTTGTGACACACCTAATTCTACACCTTCAGTCCTCTCAGAGCAGCTTTCAGAGAGGACTGAAGATATAGTGGGGATGGAGATCCCAGCTGATGAGGAGCAAGGAGAGGTCCGCTTTGTTCTTTGGTGTGGGTCTTTAATGTGCGCTTGCCAACGAGCTGCATGGCAGGTCGACATATGTCTGCTCATGCTTGTGGTGCCCAAGCGGCTGATGTTTTGGCAACGCGAGATACGCTTGAGACAAATATTGCAAATAGCAGTGGTGCGATCTGATGCACTCGTCTCAAAAAAGGCCCACACCAAAGAACTTTTGTAATAACGTGCAGAGGCAGCGCCCTGCACAGGCGGAGCTCTGCGGTGTGATTCAGTTGGTGTGCTGGCCTCTAGCTGGCCTCCAGGGGGCATCCTGCCTCGTTGGACATGTGCCGCCGCATCCTCCTCCTCCTCTCTCCCTTCAGGCACCCACGTGGAGTCAGTGACCTCATCATCCCCTCCCTCTTCACCACTAGAGCAAACCTGGCAGTAAGCTGCAGCTGGTGGAACATTACTGCCAGATCGCTGTCCTTCATCATCCCCTCTCTCTGCCTTCCTCAAGCTGGGTATCATCATCCGAGCCTTCAAATCGTTGGGCATCCTCCTGGAGCATGTACCCAACACTGTGCTCAAACAGTTCGGGGGACTCCTCAGGAGGACATGGTGGGTCTAGGGAAGGGGTGGCTGATGATGCCATTGAGTACGCGTTGGCAGCTGCTCTGCCAGTACCCTGAGCCTGGGTGAGAGAGGATGAGGAGGATGAGGAGGGCTTGGTCATCCATTCTACCAAGCCTTCGGCATGATGCGGCTCAACATGTCCAGCTGCCGAAAACAAAGACAAGCGTGTCCCATGGCCACGTGCTGATGACGATGCACGACCACGTCCACGACCAGCACTGTTGTCTCTAGAAACAGAGCCTGCTTGCCCTGTGTTCTTGCCTCGGGACGGTCTGCCTCTCCTTGGCGTTCAGCCATTGTAGTGGGTAGTGTATATTGTATAAAAAATAGAGCTCCTATGTGTGCTCACAACACACTGTAGGTCCTATGGGTGCTGACACAAACACACTATAGGTACTATGTGTGCTGACAAGAAAATATAGGTCCTATGTGTGCTCACAACACACTATAGGTCCTATGGTTCCTGACACAAACACACTATAGGTACTATGTGTGCTGACAAGAAAATATAGGTCCTATGTGTGCTCACAACACACTATAAGTCCTATGGGTGCTGACACAAACACACTATAGGTACTATGTGTGCTGACAAGAAAATATAGGTCCTATGTGTGCTCACAACACACTATAGGTCCTATGGGTGCTGACACAAACACACTATAGGTACTATGTGTGCTGACAAGAAAATATAGGTCCTATGTGTGCTCACAACACACTATAGGTCCTATGGGTGCTGACACAAACACACTATAGGTACTATGTGTGCTGACAAGAAAATATAGGTCCTATGTGTGCTCACAACACACTATAAGTCCTATGGGTGCTGACACAAACACACTATAGGTACTATGTGTGCTGACAAGAAAATATAGGTCCTATGTATGCTCACAACACACTATAAGTCCTATGGGTGCTGACACAAACACACTATAGGTACTATGTGTGCTGACAAGAAAATATAGGTCCTATGTGTGCTCACAACACACTATAAGTCCTATGGGTGCTGACACAAACACACTATAGGTACTATTTGTACTGACAAGAAAATATAGGTCCTATGTGTGCTCACAACACACTATAGGTCCTATGGGTGCTGACACAAACACACTATAGGTACTATGTGTGCTGACAAGAAAATATAGGTCCTATGTGTGCTCACAACACACTATAAGTCCTATGGGTGCTGACACAAACACACTATAGGTACTATGTGTGCTGACAAGAAAATATAGGTCCTATGTGTGCTCACAACACACTATAAGTCCTATGGGTGCTGACACAAACACACTATAGGTACTATGTGTGCTGACAAGAAAATATAGGTCCTATGTGTGCTCACAACACACTATAAGTCCTATGGGTGCTGACACAAACACACTATAGGTACTATGTGTGCTGACAAGAAAATATAGGTCCTATTTGTGCTCACAACACACTATAGGTCCTATGGGTGCTGACACAAACACACTATAGGTACTATGTATGCTGACAAGAAAATATAGGTCCTATGTGTGCTCACAACACACACACTAGCTCCTATGTGTGCTGACACAAACACAATATGGCTCCTATAAATCCCTGCCTGGGATGGGACAGAAGGTTGGGACAGAAGTTGGGGTGCAATGCTGTTCTAACAGCACTGCGATTGGTGCTACTGCAATGCTGTACTAACAGCATGCACACACCAGACTAATCCCCAGCAGCAGATAATATCACACTCTGTGCAATCAGCAGCAATGATCACTCAGTAATGATTTGAATGACTCAGGTCAGGAGTTAGCAATGGTTTAGCAAAGAAGAAAATCAATCAGCAGACCGCTCTCCTAAAAGCCGGAACACATGTGCCCTGGGCCGACGGCGTGGCGGCCTTTTATAGAGTGGGGCGTGTACTAAAGCCCCTGAGCTTTAATTGGCTACAGGCGTCCTGCCTGTAGCCAATTATTGCTCTCCTAGTTTCCGGCGCTGTGATTGGCCAAGCATGCGGTTTCACAGTGCATGCTTGGCCAATCATCAGCCAGCAATGCACTGCGCCGGCCGCAATGCATTGAGGGCCGCTCGCATCACACGAATGTGATGCGAATGGCCCAAATAGTTCTGGGCTCGCCGAGCGGGCGAACGCCCGGTGCTCGATTCGAACGTGGGTTCGAAACGAGCACCGGGCCCATCCCTACTGATGTGGGGGTATGCTTTGGATCATGAGCAGTTCCTTTCCTTCTCCATATTCTTCTCTTCCCATCACTCTGGTACAAGTTGATCTTGGTCTCATCTGTCCATAGGATGTTGTTTCAGAACTGTGAAGGCCTTTTTAGATGTTGTTTGGCAAACTCTAATCTGGTCTTCCTATTTTTGAGGCTCGCCAATGGTTCACATCTTGTGGCGAACCCTCTGTATTCACTCTGGTGAAGTCTTCTCTTGATTGTTGACTTTGACACACATACACCTACCTCCTGGAGAGTGTTCTTGATCTGGCCAACTGTTGTGTTTTTCTTCACCAGGGAAAGAATTCTTTGGTCATCCACCAGAGTTGTTTTCTGTGATCTTCCGGGTCCTTTGGTGTTGCTGAGCTCACCGGTGCATTTTTTCTTTTTAAGGATGTTCCAAACAGTTGATTTGGCCACACCTAATGTTTTTGCTATCTCTCTGATGGGTTTGTTTAGTTTTTTTAGCCTAATGATGGCTTGCTTCACTGATAGTGACAGCTCGTTGGATCTCATATTGAGAGTTGACAGCAACAGATTACAAATGCAAATAGCACACTTGAAATGAACTCTGGACCTTTTTTCTGCTCCTTGTAAATGGGATAATGAGGGAATAACACACACCTGGCCATGGAACAGCTGAGCAGCCAATTGTCCCATTACTTTTGGTCCCTTAAAAAGTGGGAGGCACATATACAAACTGTTGTAATTCCTACATATACATGTGTGTGATTGGTTCTTTTGAAAGAATACAAGTGTCTGATTGGCTGATTCTGAAGCCACCACCTTCCTTTGTTATTCATCTTAATAGTATAAATAAATGGAGCTGCCTATTCTATGGAGGATTCTGCTAAGCTCAAGGTGATACCAGCATCTGTGTCTATGTTACTTGGAGACATACAAGCGCACATTCCCGGCATTATACAAGAGAGCTGTTTTTGTGCTTTTAAGGCCCCTTTCACACCTAATCGTTTTTTCAGGCGCTACAGCGCTAAAAATAGCGTCTGTAATGCGCATGAAAAAAGCGGGTCCTTTAACTCCGGCTTTCACACTGGAGCGGTGCGCTAGCAGGACGGTAAAAAAAGTCCTGCTAGCAGCATCTTTGGAGCGGTGAAGGAGCTCCTATACCGCTCCTACCCATTGAAATCAATGGGACACCGCGGTAATATCGCCGGCAAAGCGCCTCGATTTGCGGGGGGGTTTAACCCTTTTTCGGCCGCTAGCGGGGATTAAAACCACCCCGCTAGCGGCCAAATACAGCGGCCAAAATGACGGTAAAGCAGCGCTAAATATAGCGCTGCTTTACCGCCGCCGCCCCCACCGCCCCAGTGTGAAATTGGCCTAAGCGCAAAGAAATTATTTGCTTATGGGGTGAAGCTTAACATTTCCCGGAAAGTTCTAACTAATATTCAGGCTTTAAATGATTTTTAAATGTGTGCAAAAAACACAAAAATGGCCCTGGCATTGAAATGGTCAAAAGGGTGTTGCAAGTGACTCCCGACTGGTCATGGTGTACAACATGGATCAAATAGGTTGCCAGCAAACTAATGCCGCGTACACGCGATCGGAAAACTCCGCCAGCAAAAGACCGATGTAAGCTTTTTCTCGGAAAATATGTGTATGCTCCATCGGACTCTTGCTGGCGTAATTTCGGCCAGCAAAAGATTGAGAGCATGTTCTCAATTTTTCCGACGGAAATTCCGATCGTCTGTGGCAATTCCGACGCGCAAAATTCCGATGCATGCTCGGAAACAATTTGACGCATGCTCGGAAGCATTGAACTTCATTTTCACGGCTCGTCGTAGTGTTGTACGTCACGCGTTTTTGACGGTCGGAATTTGGTGTGACTGTGTGTAGGCAACACAAGCTTGAGCGTAATTCCATCGGAAAAAACATCCAAGGCTTTTCCGACGAGAATTCCGATCGTGTGTACGCGGCATAACACATTTGTTTTAAAGTTCTTGTATTGTTCTTGTTTGAGCACACAGAAAAGCAACATTTTAGGACCACATTTCACATGCCTGAGGACCATGTGACAAGCACAAGCCGCGGTCCAAGCGGAAGCCCCCTTTAAATCCCAATATACATTTGTAAAACATCTTATAGACACATGGCGTGTTCTGAAATGCTCTAGTGACTTTCTTTTAACGCACATCATACCCTCAGGATTACTTTTATCCTCGATATGCTCAGTTTCCTAAATACAGACAAGAAATAAAAATATTTGCCTTCAGACTTGCACCGCCATGAAATTCTGTCTCCAGAAAGAAATCTGCAGGAGATGAAAGGGAAAGTTTCAGCAGTAATAACACTGACGATGCTTGCGAAGCGGATTCTGTACACATCACAAGACTTTAATGAAACAAGCGTGCATTTTATCAGTGCGGTTTTTTAGTCCACGCTTCTCAATTAGGGAATTCTATTTCCGCTAAAACAAGTCAATTTAATACAGAGATGTTCCAGGAGGAAAGTGCCGGCGCCATTCTGAGCCTTGAGGATGTCTTTGTGTCATCTATCATACCTTACTTATAAAATACAAATGGATTATCATGTTTAAATTAATCAGCGATCGATGTGACCCATAAAAGGAGGGATAAGGGTTAATTCACACCCGATACGCCGGCGTGCGTTTGTGAGCGGATTCCCAAAGCATGGCAGCCATAAAAAAAATCATGGTTTCCTATAACCACTTGACCTCCGGAGGATTTCCTAACCAGGCCATTTTTTGCGATACGGCACTGCGGTACTTTAACTGACAATTGCGCGGTCATATGGCGTTGTACCCAAATAAAATGTATTTTTCCCCACAAATAGAGCTTTCTTTTGGTGGTATTTGATCATCTCTGCATTTTTTATTTTTTGCGCTAGAAAAACCACAAACGACAGACAATTTTGAAAAAGAAACAATATTTTTTAACTTTTTGCTTTAACCACTTGCTGACCAGCAGTTTTACTGCGGCAGAATGGCACGGCTGGGCAAAACGACGTTATGTAACGTCGCTTCGCCCTGTGGCCACTAGGGCTGCTCGCCCCCGGAGCCGATGCGAGTGCCCGGCGGTCGCGATCACCGCCGGGCTCCCGCGATCGCTGCTGACACACCGAGAACTGGGATCTGTGTGTGTAAACACACAGTTTCCGGTTCTCTGAGGGGAGAAGAGACTGATCGTCTGTTCATACAAAGTATGAACAGCGATCTGTCATCTCCCCTAGACAGTCCACTCCCCCCTTCATTTAAAACACAGTGAGGGAACACAATTAACCCCTTTATCGCCCCCTAGTGGTTAACCCCTTCCCTGCCAGTGACATTTTTACAGTAATCAGTGCATTTTTATTGCACTGATCGCTGTATAAATGCCAATGGTCCCAAAAATGTGTCAAAAGTGTCCAATGAGTACGCCATAATGTTGCAGTCCCGATAAAAATCACAGATCGCCGTCATTACTAGTAAAAAATAAATAATTAATAATAAAAATGCCATAAAACTATCCCCTATTTTGTAGACGCTATAACTTTTGCGCAAACCAATCAATATACGCTTATTGCGTTTTTTTTTTACCAAAAACATGTAGAAGAATACAAACTAAACTGAAGAAAAACATTTTTTTTTATATATTTTTGGTGATATTTATTATAGCAAAAAGTAAAAAATATTGCGTTTTTTTTTCAAAATTGTCGCTCTTTTTTTGTTTATAGGACAAAAAATAAAAATCACAGGGGTGATCAAATACCACCAAAAGAAAGCTCTATTTTTGGGGGAAAAAAGGACGTAAATATTGTTTAGGTGCAGAGTCGCATGACCGTTGACAGTTGTCAGATAAAGTGATGCAGTCCGGGCCGTCTTTAATATTGATTGGACCCTGGGCAAAACTTTTCTTGCCCCCTCCATGAAGTTTCGCTCTCCACCTGCTCTGAGACATACAATTTATAGCAGCTAGACTCAAAATCTGTTTACTGAATCAGATCAGGCATCTATTGCGATTGGTTGCTAGAGGTTACAGCACATATTACAGCTCCCTGATTAGTTGCTAGAGGTTACAGCACATGATTTCTGCTTGTTTATTGGTTGCTAGAGATTACTGTGGATATGACCTCAGGGGGGCATGATATACATATCAATGCCACCGGCCGCTGCTATTTACATATCAATGCCGGTAATTTACATGTAAACATGGGGTCTGCTGTACACAACAATAGGGCAGTGCTGGGCAGCATTAGTAGCAGCACTTCACACTGAGATATTGGAACACAGCACAGGACTAAAACCTCAAGGGATGAGGGAATTTAACCCAGGATAGTTGGCAAGTATGAGGCAGCTGCTTTGGGCCCCACAACAATGACAGGGCCCAGGGCAGCTGCCCCTTTTGCCTTGCCTTAAAAACGGCCCTGGATGCAGGGCCATATCGCAAAAAACGCTCTGGTCATTGGAGGGGGGGGTAAAACCTTCCGGGGCTGAAGTGGTTAGTGGCTGCAGGGTAATCGTTTTAGTAACATTTCTGTAATTCGCCTGGAGCAGGAGGAGGGAGGGGTTATTAATGATGTCACATATCACCAGGTCTAGCTGGTCCCTCCCCTCTCGGCTTGTAATGGTGACCTGCAGAAGCATTCAACCAGCACAGGAAATAACCTAATAACATTCTTTTTTTTTTGTCCCATGCACATTCACTAGCACTGGGCAAATTGCAAAGCACATTGTTTTATAAAGACACCCCTTTAAGTTCACTATAACAACTTTGGCAATTAAATGGTATATTTATTTGTACAGATCTCTACACAGTTCTAAAATTGCCTTTCAGGAGATAGTTGCCGGCACAGATCCATGCAAACATCCTGACGGATTTCTAATTTGTTATATAAAGACCAGATCTGTGAATGAAGACATTTGAGGCTGGCTTTATTTCAGGAACGGATATCCACGAATAGCCATCACTACTACCAACCTTAGTACGTGCAGCAAACCGATATTTATGGGGGATGTGGGGAGAAATAGGAGAAGGTGACTTAAGTCCAGGATATAAACTATCATGTGATTTCATATGAGCACCATACTTGTTTATCCAGTCAATATTCGGAATTCCCCAGCTTTGGGAAGCGCAGAAATGTATAATTAAAGCCAGGCAGGTTATAGCAACTTGTTGTTCCATCTATGAATTCTCCTCATTTCCATCAGCGGGCCATATATAGGAGGCACGGATATAGTTGTTAGGGCAAAACAAAACATATGCAGTACTGTCTAGGGTTAAAAGAACTATCAAACAGATATCCATCCCAGCCAGGGGCGGACTGACAACTCATGGGGCCCCCGGGCAATAGGAGATTATGGGGCCCCCGGGCATTAGGAGATTATGGGGCCCCCAGGCAATAGATTATAGGGCCCCCAGGCAATAGATTATGGGGCCCCCAGGCAATAGGAGATTATGGGCCCCCCAGGCAATAGATTATGGGGCCCCCAGGCAATAGGAGATTATGGGCCCCCCAGGCAATAGATTATGGGGCCCCCAGGCAATAGGAGATTATGGGCCCCCCAGGCAATAGAATATGGGGCCACACAGTATATACACACACACACACACACATACAGATTTTTACATACTGTGTCTGGTTTTATTGAGGCTGGCAACCCTGATGGGGCCCCTTAGTGGCATGGGGCCCTTGGGCAGTGCACTAGTGCCTGAATGGTCAGTCCGCCCCTGATCCCAGCCAATCGTTGCATTCCCCCATGCAGGCTCATGGGAACTGTGGAAGGTCTACTGATGTGTGAATGCTTCAGAGAGAGAGAGACAGTCCAAGAGGTACAGGAGAGTACCTGAGGCTGCATGAAGGCACAGGTGTCACAGAGATACATTAAAGCGAAGTTCCACCCAAGAGGAAAAGCTCTGCTTATCTGCCTCCTCCCCCCCTCCGGTGCCACATTTGGCACCTTTTGGGGGGTACCCGTCCCCACTTCAAAGAGATCTTGCTGCGGCGAGATCACTCGGAAGTTCAGCCCACTTCCTCCACTACCAAGCCATTCATAAAGCGCAGTGTGCTTCGTGCATGAGCAGTAGGGAACTGGTTGTGAAGCCGAAAGGCTTCACTGCCGGTGTTCTTCCAAAAGAACCAACTCTCCAACCACGTCACTTCCGGTGACTCTCCAGCTGCAGTAATTGCAGATTTTTGCCGACTTGCCTGTTTTCACAGAACACTGGCAGCATATACACTACGGTACACAATATGAGTGGACATTATTAGTCCGCCCGCTAGTAACCAACAACATGGCCGCCTCTAAGGCAGCGACAACTTTTTTACTCCTAATGCTGCGTGCACACGATCGGAATTCTCGTTGGAAAAAGCTCTGATGGTTTTCCCGACGGAATTCCGACAGAGTTCCACTCAATCTATCTTGCCTACACACGGTCACACCAAATTCCGACCGTCAAGAATGCAGTGACTTACAACACTACGACGAGCCGAGAAAAAATGAAGTTCAATGCTTCCGAGCATGCGTCCAATTGTTTCTAAAAATGCGTAGGAATTTTGCGCGTCGGAATTGCTACAGACGATCGGAATTTCCAATGGAAAAATTGAGAACATGCTCTCAATTTTTTGCTGGCGGAAATTCGGCCAGCAAAATTCCGATGGAGCCTACACACGGATCACATGTTGGCTGCTAAATCTATGGTCAAAGGTTTATCCAGCAGTGAAGCGCCCAGTTGTGAGTGGCTACTCTCTGGGCTATCTGAGAGACATTCAATTGATGTCAGCTGTTCTAAGTGCCTGAGTTTTATCACCCGTGCCCTCTATTCCCACCTGAGACTGTGTTATATTTGGATGTTACCCCTGCAAAATAAAAATCCTCAAAAGGACTTGTGTGTCAGCACTTGAAGTTACTGGGTACTAACCCTGGGAACCCCTAGACAACGAACGACGAGCTACGAGGAGGTAATTGGTAAGCCCAGAAAATTCAAGGTCGCCCCTAGGGATTATGGCCGTTACTCAAGGTTTTTCAATCTGATATTCAGGTAGATCCAAAGCAATGCTTATTAGGTATCTTAGACAATTTATTGGTACAGGAATTTACTAGAGAAGAAATTTCTAGAGCAATGTTCCAAGCCCACAAACTTATGTTACATCATTGGATATCGAATATATTCCCCTAGTGGATACTGCAGGTTGGGGAAATACTTACAATGAAGCAATATATCTATCAGCATAGAGGCTACCATCACAAACTTGAGAACATTTGGGCACCATGTTTTGGCATGCAGGGTTTATGCCTGTTAGACCTGAGACCTGGTATTTGCAAGCATGATTATTGGTGGGGAAATTGGTTGACCTGGCTAGTTATATATTCTCTGGTTTTACCCTTTCTCGTACAATGTGCATTCTTGATGTCGGTGACTTGTGGCTCCATATGGATATATGGTCTGGTTAACTCCACATCCCTGTGATATATATGTTTTGTAACACAGTTAACTTCTCTGGAACTGATTTTCTCAATAAAAATGTATTTCTTGAAAATAAAGAAGTGCCAATGGCCACATACCAGAGAGGAGACCCAGCGCTGGATCCCAGGAAAGATAAATGCGGCCATAGATGGTTAGAGTCTTGGCCGGTTCAGCAGGGACCGGCCGAGATTCGAACCATGTATGGGCGGGCTGATTGTACCCAGGTTGTCAGATTTTTTATGTGATTATTGCTGGTGGCTGGTGTTCTCCCAGTTGGGATGACTCCCCATGCAACCCATGGTTGCAGGAAAGAATAGTGGCTTTAGTGCAACACCAACCTTATGTCTGCAGGTACCTTGAGGGGTCGTGTACATGAGCGTTGCTGTAAAACGCTAGCTTTCACATCTGAAAGCAGTGCAGCTAAAACCCAAAAAGCTGCATTTGACCTGCTTTGCCTGCAATGAAAATGCATCTCCTTAACAGCCCCACAACTGTTTTCCACACCATACCAATCTAATCTACTGACCTGTGTTTTAGATGTGTTTCAAACACATGTAAACAGTGCCCATGTACATAGCCCTTCGACTGATTGTTAAATTCCTAATAGCTGTAGACCAGTGGTGGATGGTGGCGGCAAACAGTGCACCCACAGACACACACCCCCCCCCCCAGTCGGTCATGTCACCCGCAAGCCATCATCTCCCCCCCAGTCCGGTCGGGTCATTCACACCCCCCTTGGTTACCAGCCCAGCACTTACCCCATGTATGGCGCGTGCAGCACTTCCCTCCAGGCGACGGGAGGCTGCTTCCCCTGTGTCTCTACCCTCCTCCTCCTATGCCAATTGGAACGCTTCTCCTTCCGGCCAATCAGGAAACGGGTCCTAGGCCCACTTCCTGATTGCCCGGGAGGAGAATCAGGAAGACAATTCATTCGCTATTTTCACACAACTGGGTGGGTTTTGGGGCGTAGTGCTCACCCTTTTTTTGAAGCCTATTAGAGCCTATGGTGCTTAACAAAAAAACCCTGATTGGAATCCATGCTTCCGGCACCCTGCATGTAGATTAGGGGTCGGATGCATGGATAGGGGGGGCGGCACCCATGCGCCCTGCATTTATGGGCCGCCACTGAGATATACCACCTAAACTTCAGAACTCTTTTATTTGAATGGAAGGTAATGAACAATTTGGATAGAGCCATTATCTACACCACCAGTCCAGTAACCACGAATGTTTATATTTTATAATCATAATGCCTTTTTATTTATACCAGTCTAGGTAACTAATAATTGGCACCAACAGCTATGTCCAGCAGAGGACCCTCAGCTTTGGATGGCTGCAATCATTTCCAGGAACTGTGGTAATGACTGCATGTTTTGGTATTAGACCGATCAAGCAGAGAAGATGAATACTAAGAGGCAGCTGACACAGAGGTTACAAATAATTTGTGCGATACACCCATTATGTCACATGCCATAAATCTCTTGGCAGGGGATGACTTGCAGACCATGTCCTGTACAGCTTCTTATGAAAAGAACAGACACTGAATACCATCCTGACTGCTTCCAGCAAACACGTCTTCCGCACTGTCCTCAATGTACTGTCTGACCTACCTGCATTCCAAATATTGCCACAATCTGCTTTCTTGTAATTATTGGTCTTGACTTCGGTGACAAGACAGGAATTCTTAATTCCAGACACTCCTGGCACTTTGTAAAACAGATGTCTAAACAGTGTTCTTTTGTTCCACAGCACGTCAACTCTTGTAATGGTGTTCTGAAATCTGAACAAAGGTAACATGGGCCATGCATACAGTTCAATGTTAGATGATGTACTATATTTCTAGGGTTTATTTAGCATCTCTTTGCAAAACCGTAATTCATACAGTACACAGAACCATTTGCAACACTCTTCTCCCTGCGGAGACTCTCATTGATGGCCTACCGCCTGTAGCGGGACTGGGTCACCCAGCACCCAGGGTAAGGTTGCAGAATTGAGGCTCCCTCCCCCACTGTTAATAAATGCAAGAGAATGGGTGTACCACCCTGCATCTATTCTTTGCCTCTTGCTTCTCTGCGCCTGGGGCAGCTTCCTCTCCTGCCCACCACTTGTCCCGGCCCTGCCTACCACACTTAGGGCATTATGGGGGGAAGACAAATAACCTACCAGTATTTTTAGGTAGTAGATTAGAGCACTCAGAAGGTGTAAGGTGAACTTACAAACCCTGTGCAGATCCAAACCCACAGTGTGCAGATACTGTAGCTCACCAGGAAAGATACTCAGAATACAGGACTCCAATGTGGGAGTGCTAACCATTTAACCACCATGCTAGTGTAGTGCTATTTCTACTGATCTTCAACAGTTACACCTGAATGTTGATCTTCAGCTACCAACATGTGGACGGAGCCTACTTGTCATGCAGATGGGGACTACTCCGCAGATGGGGACTACTACTCTAGTGCCCAGGACTACACAAACGGTTTCCTTTACAGGCACTGGCGGCTGTGGCAGCACCCGAGAGCCGATGTTAAACATCGGCTGGGGTGCCGACATTGCTGGATTCCAGGATAGGTAAGTGTCCTAACATTAAAATTCAGCAGCTACAGTATGTGTAGCTGCTGACTTTGCATTTTTTGCCGGGGGGGCAGAACTTTGCTTTAAACATTAAACCGGGCCTTAATCACTTCTAGATCATCGTGTTGCGTTTGTTAAAATATGATTTTTTATATTAATCAGACATAACATTACACAATAGTGGTTGGTCATAGAGATACTGTCAGGTTTTGGCTTGAGTAGGTTTCTCAAACAAATGCTGTTGCGTACAATGGGTACGTAGATACCATTGTTGTACAGTGGTGTGAAAAAGTGTTTGCCCCCTTCCTCATTTCCTGTTCCTTTGCATGTTTGTCACACTTAAGTGTTTCGGAACATCAAACCAATTTAAACAATAGTCAAGGACAACACAAGTAAACACAAAATGCAATTTGTAAATGAAGGTGTTTATTATTTAAGGTGAAAAAAAATCCAAACCATCATGGCCCTGTGTGAAAAAGTGATTGCCCCCTAAACCTAATAACTGGTTGGGCCACCCTTAGCAGCAACAACTGCAACCAAGCGTTTGCGATAACGTGCAATGAGGCTTTTACAGCGTCCTGGAGGAATTTTGGCCCACTCATCTTTGCAGAATTGTCCTAATTCAGTTACATTGGAGGGTTTTCGAGCATGAACGGCCTTTTTAAGGTCATACCACAACATCTCAATAGGATTCAGGTCTGGACTTTGGCTAGGCCACTCCAAAGTCTTCATTTTGTTTTTCTTCAGCCATTCGGTGGTGGACTTGCTGGTGTGTTTAGGATCATTGTCCTGCTGCAGAACCCAAGTTCGTTTCAGCTTGAGTACACGAACAGATGGTCGGACATTCTCCTTCAGGATCTCTTGGTAGACAGCAGAATTCATAGTTCCTTTTATCACGGCAAGTCTTCCAGGTCCTGAAGCAGCAAAACAGCCCCAGACCATCACACTACCACCACCATATTTTACTGTTGGTATAATGTTCTTTTTCTGAAATGCAGTGTTCCTTCTATGCCAGATATACTTGGACACACACCTTCCAAAGAGTTCCACTTTTGTCTCATCGGTCCACAGAATGTTGTCCCAAAAGTCTTGGGGATCATCAAGATGTGTTGTGGAGAAATTGAGACGAGCTTTGATGTTCTTTTTGCTCAGCAGTGGTTTTCTCCTTGGAACTCTGCCATGCAGGCCATTTTTGCCCAGTCTTTTCCTGATGGTGGAGGCATGGCAAGTGAGGCCTGCAGTTCCTTGGACGTTGTTGTGGGGTCTTTTGTGACCTCTTGGATGAGTCGTCGCTGCGCTCTTGGGGTAATTTTGGGCGGCCGGCCACTCCTGGGAAGGTTCACCACTGTTCCATGTCTTCGCCATTTGTGGATAATGGCTCTCACTGTGGTTCGCTGGATTCCCAAAGCTTTGGAAATGGCTTTATAACCCTTTCCAGACTGATAGATCTCAATTACTTTCTTTCTCAATTGTTCCTGAATTTCTTTGGGTCTCGGCATGATGTGTAGCTTTTAAGGATCTTCTGGTGGACCTTACTGTGTCAAGCAGCTCCTATTTAAGTGATGCCTTGATTGTGAACAGGTGTGGCAATAATCAGGCCTGGGTGTGGCTAGAGAAATTGAACTCAGGTGTGGACAACCACAGTTATAGTATGTTTTAACAAGGGGGGCAATCACTTTTTCACACAGGGCCATGATGGTTTGGATTTTTTTTCACCTTTAATAATAAACACCTTCATTTACAAATTGCATTTTGTGTTTACTTGTGTTGTCCTTGACTATTGTTTAAATTGGTTTGATGTTCCGAAACACTTAAGTGTGACAAACATGCAAAGGAACAGGAAATGAGGAAGGGGGCAAACACTTTTTCACACCACTGTATTCAAATTGACAGTTTGAATAGGCTATTGTCTCTATAGCTACAGTAAGCAGGTAAGAGGGGCTCTCAAACTGAAAAAATGACTGTTAGTCGGTTGTTATGGAAATAAGTTTGTAACCATTAACTTTTGTCAGCAAACTTGTACATAAAAGGGGAATTCAGGCATAAGCTAGGAACACACATCATCATGCTTCAAGATGAGAAGCCACTCATGATTCAAGAACTGTGCCTGGCCTCCAGAAGAATTGTTGCCAACGGAGATCACGAACATACAGTAACAGAAGATAAGTAACTTTTAAGTGTATTTGTACTGTTATAGACTATAGGCTGTTCATTTGCTAGGCATTTTGCTTGTTATAGATATTTGTCAGTCTTGTATTTTATTCCTAAGATTGTAATAGTTTTGTATGTACAGCATCTTTGTATAGTAAAAGCACATTTACACACTGCAGATGTCTCCGCTTCCTTGCTTATACCACAAAGTAACCTTGCTAGATAGACGCAAGTAAAACAATCGCTCATGGTTCCCTTAAATTCACAGTCAGTACTGGCTTGACTATTGCAGAGCTCTGGCTCTTTGACAATTGAGGTATTCATTTTATCTCAATCTTTATTTTCCAAAGCAGGACAGCATGTAAAGGTTCCTGTGTATAACTACCGACTTAGCCAATCATTCCTCACATTTAAAAATGAAATAGAGGGGTGGGAACCTGGTCCCCAACCAGGTCACCACAAAGGACTTGTGGGCAATGTTGGACTATCACGGTACGGTAAGACAGTAAAATATAAATGAGTAACGAGTATGTAGTAAAAAATATATAAATAAAATAATTTTAGTAATACAGAAATAATGATTGATTACAAATAAAAACATAGCAAGAGTTCATATATGTCACCAGAACAGTTAACCCCGGATTGGGGGGAGTCACAGTGGGACAATTCATCACAGAAAACAATTCGACTAGTTTCGCGGACAATAGCCGCTTCATCAGGAAAGTATCCTTGCCCCGACAGACCCTGATCGCATAGCCACCAAAATGGGGGTCTCCCGCGGTGACTCGGGGGAGCTACAGAACATGATGAACCAAATACTGATAATTTGAATGGATAGATTTTAGGGATACCGGGATGAGTGGTGCGGCTGAAGGAGGAGCTGTCAGCCTGCACCCACAGTATGCAATGTTGTAACCAGATGGCATGTGGTGGAGGCATGGATGAGCCTGTCCACCCATGCCATAGACACTCAGTACTGGCTGTAACATTCAGTCCCGTGTATCCAGGGTCCAGAGCATGACTTTTAAAAATGCAGGATAGAGCTGCAACTTGCATTCTCTAGACCTAATAGCAGCCAACACTTTCAGGGATCCCTCCCAGACAGGGAGATTCTTGCTCCCTCTTATGTGCTTGGTCCAAGGCCTAGCTGAGACTAAACTTCCAAGGTGACATCCTCACAGGGCAAAAGCCTAGGATGGAATAGACAGAACAGGAAGTGCTCCAGATATGCATTAGTTCTCCCAGTATGCTTAAGCAGGTTCAACAAGCCTACCTATTGGCCAGACTATCAAACACCCCTAACACAGAATGATACCTCTCTAGCACACCCTGCTGGAGCCAGGTCAATCATGTGTCATAGAAAGTGCATTTAAAGTTTAAAGAACTTAGGTCCATTATAATTTTAAACATAATTGATTTTATGTCAAGTTTTATTATATATTTATTGTGTGCATTTATATTTATGTATTGTGAATGTGAACATCTGGGTATATATTTGGACCTATTTTTATTTTTTTATAATATTATAGCTATAATAATCAACCCAAATAAATATTTACATGTTCACACCCATTATATATAAATATTAAAGTCCACAACAGGGGTACATTGAAACCATAATGCATATCATCTTGTGCATTTCGGCATACCTTATAATGTGCATTACCACAACACATTGCCATGCATTGTTCCACAGTGCCTTCAGTTATAGAGGATAGTGAAGGCTTGTTTTAAAACACACTTGCTGCTTGTTACAAAGAGGAAATACTTGTCCATAGCCTGACCACAGGTTCACTTTAAAGTAAAGGTACAAGTTCCTGGGCTGCCACTCTTTGGTTTTCTTTACTAACTAGCAAGTCACTGACCCAAAATAGGAATGCCACCAAATTTCAAACTGCCTAATATAATTGACAGAACCAATTATAATACAGCGCATGCCTTTTTCGCTTTTTGCTAAAGCTAAGATAATAATTATAGCAAATAAAATGTTTTAGTTCCATTGTTTGCATCAGCCTTCAAAACTGAGAAAGATAAAAAGCTAAAACATCCAAAAGAACACATCATAATGCATAGACCAGAGCAGGGCGGACAAAAAATGATCTGCATATACCAACACAATGAAGCAACAATCCTCGAGGCAGACAAATGTGTACTAAGTCTTGATATCTAATTGCTGCTATAATTGAATATGGAGCGCCTAGCCTCTGCAGCTGGATTTAATAAGCCACTTTTGAGTGCATTAGTATTGCAAAATGAAAGTAGAGATTCAATCCATTGTGATATTGGAGCACATTGATGCAAAGGAACAGTCCACCTATCTTAACACTTAAAAATAAACCCCTAAAGCCTATTTCTATTGAACAATGCCATCCAACATTTTATCTCTCTACAGGTTTCATTCAAAACAGTAATATTTTTTTTTTTAAAAAGAACCAGCAATGTTCACATTTAGGAGAAAGGCAACTGGTTCCATTCCATTGGGCCCCATCAGCAAATTATACTCGCCTTTGTTTTACACACCTGTTGCTCCATTAGGCTACTGGAAGTGAAGGAAGGTACCTGGTATTGGGTATAGTGGTCATTAGTGTTCCAAACCCGTAAGTCAGCTGTCATTCCTTGGCCACTGAGCTGGGGGTGGGAGATTCCTTGCAGCTGATGTACACAAGAGGAGGGGATGCTAGACACATCATTGACCTAATATGACCACCTGGGCGTATTGGGTCAATGATGTGTTGAGCATCACTATTTCTTTGTGTATTTCAACTTGCGGGATGGGGTCTGCAGTCCACTGGTCCAGGACTGACAGCAGACTTTCGGGTTTGGATCTGAACCTGGTTTGGAGCAAACAAAACCTTATTTATAGTAGTCATGTGACTAATCTTCATTCAGCCAAGTGATGTGCTAGGCGATTGGTCTCTCAGGCACCCAGCGCTTGGAAGTGGAAGACAGTTCCCAGCCTTGTGTAAGCACAACCAAGTTGCCACTTGAAGCCCATCCATGACTCTTTTATTGGAATTTACAGAAACATTGCTTGGGCCAGAAAAGCAGGCAAAAACTCGGTGCTAGCCCACACAGCAGCTACTGCGCCTACACCTAGCTCATGCGTCTACTCTTTCTGCAAACATACTTTTATCACTTATTTTTCTTTAATTCATATTTTTGCAAGTGAAGCCATTTTTTTTTTAATCAAAACAAAGTTTATTGAGCATATAAAACCGAATTAAATAAAACATGGTAAGCTTTAGGTGCAACAGGCACCATAGTATAATACAAAATAAACGTACAGTGCTTGTCTTATACATGAGTCTTAGTATAGTTATCATAGCATGAACATATGGTATATTTATACAATGTACATATCCTTGCTTGTCGTTCTTTTAGTGGGGGTAACTGAATCCTCATAGACTGGGTCAAAAAATAACCTTATAAGAAAATATACATATTAGTCTGTGCATGTATGAGCGCTTTCGGTCCACCTATCCCATATTTTCTGGTATTTGCTCGGGCACCCACGGTGTAAGTATAGGGTTTTTTTATAGGGCAGTGTACTGTTTACAGCCCTTTTCCATTGCTGGATAGTGGGCGCTGCTGGCCTGAGCCAAAGCAGGGCTATTTGCATCCTGGCTGTAAATAGTGTTTCTTGTAAGAACGTTGTGAGGTACTTCTCCTCCTCGGGTAAGGGGAGGAGACCCAGCAGACATTGGCGCGGGCAGAGTGTTAGGGGGGATCCCATGTGGTCGTGCAAGAATTTAATGATCTGTGTCCAGTATAGCTGGATAGGTGGGCATGTCCATACAAGATGGTAAAATGTACAGTCCATGTCTCCGCATCTGGGGCATGCAGGGTTCAAGTCGGGTTTGTATTTGGCTTGGCGGGCAGGTGTGATGTATGATCTGTGAAGTATATATAGGTGGGTAAGTCTGTCTGAAAGTTTTGGGGACACTTTCTTGGGCGTCTCCAGTATTTCCCCCCATTGTTCGTCATCAATGCTCCCTATGTCCCCCTCCCATTTGGTTTTCAGTTGATAGGCGTGAGCTGTGGCTCCAGGGGTAAGGAGATGTGTGTATAGGAAGGAGATCAACTTCTTGGGGTCCTCTCCCACTAGCAGGCTTGTTATGGTTAGGGATTCCAGAGCTGGTGGGGAGTTGCCCAGCTGTGTCTGTAGTGCATGGCGAATCTGAAGGTAGCGGAAGAAGGCATGATTGGGGAGGTCAAATTCCTCCTTAAGGTCTTGGAATGTCTTTAGGGCGCGGTTGGTAATGAGACAGGTATAAGACCCTCTTAGCGATCCAAATTTTGTGGTCAGGGATGCTAAGTAGTTCGGGCAGCGCAGGGTTTTCCCAGAGGGGTGTGTAAGTATGTAGGGGTGGGGATCCCAACACAGCAAGTGCCTTGTGCCATATTCTACTGTGGTGCGCCAACATGCCCCGCCTATCCCCCGAGCCTGCAAGACTTTGATGTCTGCAGAAGATCATTTGGAAGGGGTGGGCCACAATATCTGTAAACGTTAGACACACCAGGGCCGAGTACCGTAGCTTATCATGTTTGTCTAAGTAGTAGAAGTGGGACAATTGGGAGGCAAGGTAGTAGAGCACCAGGTCTGGCAGGGCAGTGCCGCCCAGGTTGACAGGGCATTTCAGAGTTCGCCAGGCCAACTTGTGCCTGGAGGACCCCCAAATGAAGGTGTTCAGAATTGACTCCATGTTTTTAAGTAGTCGGATGGGAATGGGGAGTGGGGCGTGCCAGAAGAGGTAAAGTAGTTTCGGGAGTAAAATCATTTTCACCAGACTAATTCGGCCCATAACTCCAAGTGGGAGCCTGGACCAAATTTGGGTCTTGCATTTTAGTAGGCCAATTAGGGGTTCTATATTCAATCTATTATAGTCTGTGAGGGATCTAGAGCATTGGACACCCAGGTACTTAATCTGGTTCGCTCGTATTAGGGGTAGGGACGCTTGTTCTTTCGTGGGGACTGTTACATCTATAGGAAGGATTTGGGACTTGGTCCAATTAATATGCAAACCGGAGAAGGCCCCGAATTCACGGATCAGGTTAAGGGCTGCTTCCAGTGATGGACCAGCATCCTCCAGGTATAGCAGCATGTCGTCAGCGTACAGGCTGAGGACCTCGGTTATTGGGCCTTTTCGCAATCCACGAATGTCCGGGTGTGCCCTAATAGCGATAGCAAGGGGTTCCACCGCCAATGCGTATAACATGGGTGAGATTGGACATCCCTGTCGGGTTCCCCGGGGTAAGGGGAAGGGGCTGGAGATTTGGTCGTTCACGCGAATACGTGCGGTTGGTGTTTGGTATAGAAGTTGAAGCCATTTTATGAACCGGGGGCCAAATTTGAATCTAGTCAGACATTCCCACAGGTATCCCCATTCCACCGAATCAAACGCCTTGGCGGCGTCAAGGCTGACAACCACACGCGTGCCGGTATCCTCATGGGTAGCCTGGAGGTTCATAAATAGTCTCCTAAGGTTGAAAGCTGTGTTTTTGTTAGGCATAAAGCCCGTTTGATCAGGGTGGATAAGGCTGGAAATAACTGTGTTTAAGCGGAGAGCGAGTACTTTAGCTAGAATTTTAACATCCAATTGTAATAGCGATATGGGACGATAGGATTCGGGGTATAGAGGGTCTTTGCCGGGCTTGGGTATTAGAACAATTAAAGCTTCCTTCATTGTCTGTGGGAGGGTGTTGGTTTCAAAAATGTGGGAGTATAAGGTAAATAGCTTAGGGACAAGGGTTTCTTGGAATTGGGTATAGAACTCTAGGGGAAGGCCGTCAGATCCTGGGGCTTTAGATGGTGATAGGCTTGCAATGGCCTCAACTATGCATTCTTCCGTGATGGGAGCGTCGAGGAGTTCTATCTGGGTGTCCGTTAGGGTAGGGAAGTTGACTGTTTGCAGTAAATTTCGCAGTTCATGTAGTGGGCGGTCATTCTGTGAAGTGTACAGGTTGGCATAGAAGCGACGGAATTCCTGAGTGACCTCAGTCGGGTCGGTTAGGATTGATCCATCGTGCGCTGCCAATTGAACCACCACTGGAGGGCTGTGATCTAGGTGGGCCATATAAGCTAACAGTTTCCCCGCTCTCTCACCATGCTCATATACCTTTTGTTTGGTAAAGAAGATTCCCTTCTGGGCCTTTTCAATGTGTAAGTTGTCCGTGAGCCTGGAGTGCAGGCGCAGGGCGACCGAGTTTGAGGGCGACGGGTTGGCCAGAAAAACTTTTTCCAGCATATCCAACTTCTCCTCCGCCTGTTGCAGGACAACTTTCGATGTGGCTTTGTGTCTATTTATGCGGCTGATAAGGATTGTGCGGGCATGTAGCTTGAAGGATTCCCAAATTGTCCCAACCGGGGCTGACCCCATGTTAGAGTGAAAGAAGTGAACCCAGTCCCGCTCCACGGCCTCCATATCAGTGAGGACCGTGAACCAGAAGGGATTCAGCCTCCACACTCGAGTCGGGGGGGAAGAGGGCAGACGGAGTTTGACCCAATATGGTGAGTGGTCCGAGAGGATCCTGGAACCAAACCCAGCCTCCAACAGTTGTGGCGTGAGAGCGGGAGATATAAGGATCATATCTATCCGTGACATGGCGTCTTGGGAGGGGGTAAAGCAGGAATATGCCGTTTTGTGTGGGTTTCTCAGTCTCCATGTGTCGGTCATGGCGAATTCCGATAGGAACCTGCCAAATCTGGTCAGTGTGGTTGTGGTTGGCGGTGTGGGGTCCTTGTGGAGCCTGTCAAGGTGGGAATCTATTACGGCGTTGAAGTCTCCTAACCATATAGCTGGCACTGTGGGGTGTTGAGTCATAAAGTCTAACCCTTCTTTTAGGGCCGCAAATTGAAAGGGCGGGGGGACATAGAAGGCCATCAGGAGGAGCTCAAGGCCCCCGACAGTTGCGTGCAGAAACAAAAATCGTCCCTGGGGATCCGCCCTCAGTACATGTAACTGAAACTGAACAGTTTTGGCAATTAGGATGGCGACTCCTCTGGAGTTATTGGTGTATGGAGCCTGGTACAACCAGCCTATCCATGGTTTCTTGAGGGACATTTGTAATTGGCCCGTCATGTGGGTTTCCACCAACACTGAGACGTCCGCATGCATTTGTTTAAGGTGGGCAAGGACAGCTAGACGCTTGGGCTTGGCCCTCACACCTCGCACATTCCATGTAACTAGCTTAAGTGACGCCATCCCAAGCCATTAAGTTTCGTACTGAAGGCGGATCCGCCAGGTATTTACTCAGTGAAAATGTTTGAGGTATTGGTCCGAGACCACAGACACCCCCCGTCCACCAGCCCAGAGCGGGGCAGCCCGCAGGATGACCACAGCGCCCCTCTCCGGGGGGTGGACAGAAGGGGCCAGAGAACACAACGTGTAAAATCAAGCACAGTTTAGTAACACACAGGAGATAGCCATTGAGGACAAGCATAGCACAGTGAAATAAGGTAGCATCGTAAAACAAAGAAAAAGAAAAAACAAAAACATAACATCCACCAAACAATGAACAGGTGGAAAAAAACTGGTAACAGTCTTGTGGTATTACCACGCTTTGTGTAACAGTGCCGACTCTGGTCCAGCATGGCACAGGGAACTTGATACAGTCCACCAGGTCGGTAGTGACTGAGGCTGGCCAGGGAAACCAATCTTGTAGCAACGATGAGACGCACGGACCCTCTGATAAGGTGGCAGCAGGCTTCAAAGCACAGAGGGACCGTGCAGTCTCAGATGTCAGCGGGGGCGAACAAAAATTTGCTGGATGGCATAGCGGAGCTAGCGGGGCTAGCATCCAGGGATGACAGGGGGGTAAGGTAGTCTGAGGGCATGGCTGCACAGAGTTCCCATGCGGACGGGGGACAAGCAAAGTTGGTGTATGCAGGGACCGGTCGGTCCAAGGTGGCAATCCACACCCGGGGAGGGCTGGGGGATGGGAAGAGGGGAGCTAGGAGAGGGCCTCTTTGGGAGCAACTTGGGCCATGTATCAAAGGGGTATCGGCCAAGGCCTACTCACGGCATAGTGCAAAGTCGCTGACAGCATCTGTGGTGGGGTTTCGGCTTCTGGTCCGGTTCAGCAAGGTAGGCAGGTAATTCTAGGTCGGGGCCTGAGCGCCAGCAGCTCGGCCCTCCAGCCATTGCAGTACCGCGGTCGGGTCTTCGAAAAAGTGGGCCTTGCCATCGCGTGTGACTCGCAGCTTCGCGGGGAACAGCATGGCGTAGGGAAGGTGTTGGTTCCGGAGCTGGCGTTTGGCCTCAGAAAATCGGGCCCTCTTCTTTTGGACCTCAGCGCAAAAGTCCGGGAAAACCGCGATGTGTTGATCTCCGAATGGGATGTTGCCCTTTTCTCTGGTGAGGCGCAGGATCGTGTCCCGGTCGCGGTAGTTGAGCAATTTTGCTATGAAGGTGCGTGGCGGTGCTCCGGGTGGTGGCGGTCTGGAAGCTAGGCGATGCGCGCGCTCCACAACGAAGGTGGAGGAGAAGGCCTCTCTGCCAAAGGTGGTGGTTAGCAGGTGCTCGAGGAACGAGGGAGGGTCGGAGCCCTCTGATTTCTCCGGCAGTCCGACGAAGCGGAGGTTACATCTACGCAGCCTATTTTCCATGTCGTCCTGCTTGCTCAGGACGACACTTAATTGATGTTGCAGGCCTTCGGTGGTAATCTGTAGGGGGTGGATGTCGTCCTCCGCCTGCCCAAGTCTGCGTTCGGCTTCGCCAACCCTCTCTCTCAGCTTATGTAGATCTTGTCGGATGAGAGAGATATCAATCTTGACCTCCTCGATCCTGGAGGTGAGAGTGGTTTGGCAAAGGGAGACGGCCTCGAGGATGCGAGCGGTATCTCCAGATGGCGGGGTTTCCTCCTCAGGGCTTGGTTCGGCGCCATCTTCCTCCCCGGGCTCCGGCTCGTTGGCGCGGTACTTGTTGAGCCTGGCGATTGCTCCTTGAGCCCTTTTCGGCGGTGACATGGGTGTTGAGGGTGTCCCCGGGGGGGTCAATGCTTATTTCCGATGAAATAATGTGAAATAGGTCCCAAAGGATAAGTTTTAGGATATTGTGCAGCCGGAGCTCTCACCCTGTGCGTCCTACTCCATGCGTCTCCAGGCCACGCCCCGCAAGTGAAGCCATTTTTAACAATATGCAGTTTCTGCTAAAAAATCACTCTTGCCTCTGCTACATTCATTTCATTTAGTACACCATGAGACAACTAGTGCAATTTCACATGACTTGTGCAGACTCCATCTAGATTCTTAAATGATCTATCTGTGCTTGGGGGTGTTAGCAAATTTATGCCTGTCCCATGCAGTTTGATAAATGTCGTGATGTTCCCTTTTGTGTCTTTGCCCATTGCTGGAATTCAGGCGCAAACGCATTAGCTTTAATAAGTGAGTCCCTTTGTCTTTGTTTTTGGTGGCCGATTGGAGTAGAGCAGTGATCTCCAAACTGCTTTGCTTGCCTTTACCTGGCCCTTGAGGTGTTATTCCTGCCACTGGCACCAACAATGAGGCATAATTCTTGCCACGGACACCAACAATGAGGGACTTTTCCTCCCACTAACACCAACAAGAGGACACTGTTCCTCCCACTGACACCAATGATGATGCACTCTTCCTTTCACTGACACCAATGATGGGGCACTATTCCTTCCACTGACACCAATGATGGAGCACTATTCCTCCCATTGACACCAATGATGGAGCACTATTCCTTCCACTGACACCAATTATTTCTTGCACTAATACCAAATATGAGGCTGTTTACTCCCACTGGGCACAGCCCGGTCCTCCTAAAGTCTGAAGGACAGTACACTGGCCCTTTGTTAAGAAAGTTTGCAGACCATTGGAGTAATGGAAGGGAAAAAAGAAGATAAAAATGTACTCGTAATGGGGCAAAGTACATACATGGGCAAAGCACAGGTTAAAGCACATCTCCAGCTCAGGGGCAGTGATTAAAAAAATAGATGGAGGTCTGCTTTAAGGGGAAATTACACTTTATAAGATGTTCCACTTTCAGTTCTACTTATGCTTCTGTTTCAAAAATGAATATATTACAGGGAAAAATGTGTATCACAAAGATACTTTTTGTGCAGCTAGACAATGTAGCAATAGTGGGTTATAGGTCTGGCCAGCTTCCCGATCCAACAAGAGGGGAGAGAATACATTCACTGTTTTATTTTTAGAGTTGAAATGTCACAGAGAAGACAGAACAAAGGCTAATATTCCTTTTTTCCCACCTCGTTAGTATGATGTATTGTTTTACAGCTAAGATTTCCTCATATACAGCAGCCGTACTGCTTGCCTTCAAATTCTCCAGATCTCTATCCAATCGAGCATCTGTGGGATGTGCTGGAAAAAAATCTGATCGATTGGAGGTCCCATCTCGCAATATACAGGACTTGCTACTTGTCAGTTTGGTGCCAGATACCACAGCATACCTTTGGTTGTTGTTTAGGGGAATCTAGGATGGAAAAGGACCTGGAGGTCCTAGTAGATGATAGGCTCAGCAATGCCAAGCTTCTGCTAACAAAGCAAACGTAATATTGGCATGCATTAAAAAGGGGATCAACTCCAGAGATAAAATGATAATTCTCCCGCTCTACAAGACTCTGGTCCGGCCGCACCTAGAGTATTCTGTCCAGTTCTGAGCATCAGTCCTCTGGAAGGATGTACTGGAAATAAAGCGAGTACAAAGAAGGACAACAAAGCTAATAAAGGGTCTGGAGGATATTAGTTATGAGGAAAGGTTGCGAGCACTGAACTTATTCTCTCTGGAGAAGAGACGCTTGAGAGGGGATATGATTTCAATATACCAATACCATAACGGTGACCCATCAATAGGGATAAAACTTTTTCGCAGAAGGGAGTTTAACAAGACTCGTGGCCACTCATTAAAATTAGAAGAAAAGAGGTTTAGCCTTAAACTACGTAGATGGTTCTTTACTGTAAGAGCGGCAAGGATGTGGAATTCCCTTCCACAGGCGGTGGTCTCAGCGCGGGGCATGTAACTATGTTTTAACTTTGGATAGTAAAACATTTTTTTTCTGCCAGTAAATACCTTATACAGCCCACTTCCTGTTTCTTGTCTGGTAAAAAGCCCACAAATAACTTCAGGTGAAATACAGGACTCTCTGAAAACATGTGGTGTGGCTGTTTCAAGATGCACAATAAGGAGGCACTTGAAGAAAGAT